>VXBQ01007428.1:77921-96315 GCA_013400175.1 Phainopepla nitens
TGGTTTAGAGCAGCTCTCGGTGTTCTGGGCTGACTTTGCACTGTGGGAAGTGTCTCTCTTGTGACTCATACTCTGTAGGATGCTTGTCACATTTTCCAAACATGCCCAGGGATGAGTGAGGGGCCAAAAGAGTCTCAGATCTTCTCAGCAATGCACCTGTAAGGCTCTCTAGCTGGTTTCAGAAAGCTGCAGTAAAATAGACCAGATAAAGACCTTGTTCATTTCTCCTGAGAGAGGCAATTAAAAAACCCAAGGCATTGAGTGGGTTCAGGGGGGTTGTGTTTGGGTTGGGTTTTTTTTGTTGTTTTTTTTTTTTTTTTTTTTTTTTTTTTTTTTTTTGGCATACATATTCTGAAAATGTAAATTAAACTGTGTGATTTCTGTCTGATCTTCCAAACAATGACCTTCTGGAAGTTTTCAAAACAGGATATTTGAGGAAGGGAACCTAAACTCTTTTAGAATGGAGTTTGGCAAGTTTTATGGGAGGGATTATATACTTATATAGGAGAATTTCCTAATATTAAAACTTGAATTCTGATATGAATCTGAAGCATCATACAAAGAGATTAAATATTAGCAATATTACTTTAAAAAAACAATAATATGATGTTTCAAGGCTCCTTGGTCACTATGGGAGATCAGAGTTTTCCCCCTTCAGTGCTCTGGCTTTTTTGGTTTTGCACTTTTCATCAAAGTACTGGAATTTAGCCATGACCACCCCCCAGAGAGGATGTGGAGTACAATGCAGTGCTGTGCTAATGGCATAAAATTATCCCTTGCCCACTTGTCATATCTATTCACATACTTGAAATTAAATCTAGCTCTATGTTAAGTTTTATTCCTGTGCCAGACTGACATGGATTTTTTCTGTCCACCTAACTGCCCCAGCTCTGTATGACATGATGTGCTCAGAGACCTGTGAGTGTTTTACTTATGTAGTCATTGGTTATTACAGTACCCAGTAAACTTATTATAAATATTGGAAATGTTGCTTCAAATATTGTTCATAAATTAATTTTGTTCTCTAAGAATACAATTTCAATTATAAATACTTGCATGGAGTTATGGCTTTGATATGCCCTGCAGCAACATTCATGTAAGTACTGAGACTTCAAGTTACAGCCTGATTTAACATACCTTTGGAAATCCCCACTTGCAGCCCCACCCCAGCTGAGTACAGCTGGGCAGATAACTCTGAGAGAGCTCATTCTTTTTTGTATTGTGCATGATTTCACAGCCCTGAAAAAGCTTCCTAGTTGTCCAACCTAGCTCATTTTCCTAACAGACCTGGGATTTTTTATATTTATTTTCTTTTTTAAAGTAGCTTTATTAGTGAGACCTTTCAACCTTGGCTCCAGAGGATTAGTACTTCAGTATGTTCCATGCTAAGAAACCTGAGTAATTTGAAAACTTAAATTTTGTAACTAAATCAAGCATACATCCTAAGATCAATGAGTCTCTTAGGTGTCCCAGCAGTATTTTAACCTTCTTTGCTCTTAATATTTAGCCTGCTAAAGAAACTTGGCAAAAAATGAGGAAGTCAGTATTCTGCAATTACTGTTCATGCTCACCAGTGATGGTTCACTTTTGCACTGCCTTCACCCATTGGTATCTATTTGTCCTCTTCTGCTTAAAAGGTCACCTCTTTTGCACAAGCACTTTTCTTTTAAGCAGCATGTGACATAATGAGGTCCTGGCAAACACCACAGCTTCTGCATTTTACATGTTAAGGCACGTATTCAATGTATTAAAATATAGAATTAATCCTTTTGAGCTCAAAACCATGTTCCAGCAATGCTCATTTAGCTGACTTTGAAGAGTCTCCTAGCTTTTTGCAATGGTAGCATGCACAAATTGTTTGAGCTGCCCTTGTTCCTGTGTTGCAGCTCTGTATAACTTACCTGGCCCTGCCCTTTAATACCTCCTTGATATTTTATTACATTACATACATGCACACTGGAAATATGATTCCAGTAACAAAATCTGTTTAGGACAAGAGAGTCATGTGAGTCATAAACATGAAGATGTAATTAAGTGATATAGCAAGCCTTTCTTTCTTTCTTTTTCTTTGTCTTTTTCTTTTCTTTTTCTTTTTTCTTCTTTCTTTCCTTCCTTCTTCCTTTCACATTTTGGGAGTGTAAGTTGTTATTTCCTCTGAACCTAACCTCATTAACAAGGAGACCAAAAAAGTCAGGACTAGCTGCAACACTGCAAACAAACCATCTGAAGCATTCAGTTCTGAATCCCCCATGTGAGATGCACATGTTCTCTCAGCACTCAGAGCTGCAGTCTTGCCTTTTATTTTGTTTCTGTCCATTCCAGTCTGCTTAGCAGACATGAAGAGAGGAAGAAAAGGGAAGACTAAGTTCCTTCTGGAGTAACTACTACTGTCTTCTGTGATTGTGCTCATCCATCTTCATCTAACACTGCTGAATTCTGTCCATTACATACACAGAAGCATGTAGGGTTATGTATAAATATTAGGGAATGAGACCCATGATATAATCATCTGAATTCATCACCATAATGAAAAATTCTTAACTGCAGATTCTTAACTATTGTTCAGATGAATCACTGCATGCAAATCTCTCCAGGAAATCAAGATGCTTCATGTTGTTGGCAGTGCCAAGGTATTATGTGGGCACAGTTAATAGGTAACTTATGTTCCATATAATTTTCTAGTAGGAAATATCATTAAAGAGAAGAAGCTTATGTAAGAAATTTTTCTCTAGAAATTTTCAAATAGGATTTTTTTACACAATTGCTTTCTTGCTCCATCACAAAAGTCAAGTTTTGTATTCTGCACTTCACAAGATAGTTTTGATGGTCCTGTGACTTAGCATCATGCCTACTAAAAACAGAAAGTCTGGTGAAGAATAAAAGATTTTTTTACTTACACAGCTTCATAAACCATAAGGTTTGTATTAAGATTTGGATGGGCTGGCAATGTACAGTTTGCTCTAAATTGCTGCAATTCCTTTTTCTAGTATCGAGTTTCAGGGCAATGCTTGAAGCAGCTGCTACTGGTCAAAAGGACATTTTGTAAATGTAAGTCTGGATTATCTGTGCAAGTAAGTGTCCAAGTTTAAATCCTCTGCTCCCCACCACAGAGAAAATGAGCGAGGCTGGTTTTAAAAGGATCCTTTGTGTAGAACAAATGGAGTGGAGAGAATTTGCCTTTCAGCTTTTTTACTGGTGCCATATCCAGATAATTTGTTAACATCTGTGGTCTTTAAAGAAAATGCAAATTCTTTCATTTTAGACCAAGTTAAATTTCTTAATTAGGAGGGTCAAGTTTCTTAAATAATTTCTGGTATATTAGAAAAATAAGAGTAAGATGTCCTCTGAACAATGAGTATCAGAGTGTTGAATGATTTTGTGTTATCTAAATTAGACTCCTTAATCTGTATTTAGGTCACAGTAAAAGGCATCTGTCTTAAGGTCACACTTATATATTTGTTTCCCTTCAGCATGAAGATGTGAATCATTCACATTCATTAAAAAAACCCAAAACAACAAAATTATGAACAAAGTAAAAAAAAAAAAAAATCACTTCGGATCCATTTTCCTTGTCTGGTTTTGTTTTCTTATCTTCAAGTAAGAAATATATTTCTTCCAATCAAATGTGTGTCTACACTGACACCTGCTCTGGTGCTTAGCAGTGAAGACCTAAGTTATGCCCTAGAAACAGAGGGTACTTGCACAGAACAAGTTAGGAAAGCAAGTGAAGACATTAATGATTAGACTTATTAAAATGTGTAGCTATGGTTGCTTGGTAACATGCAGAACTAGAATATCTTCTTAATATTTCAGTGTATTTTAAAGAATGTGATTTGGAAAAGAAAATTTTGGAACATACGGACACAAATCATGGCATGGTAGACAGGGTAAAATATAGAATACATTAAAAATACTAAATTCTGGAAAGAAGCTTCATGCAAGTAGTTGTAAATTATCTGATTTTAAAAATGTCAAAGTCCAGGTTGTGGTTTCACAGCAATGCTAAGTATCTGCACCTGTCAGAGACAGAATTCTCTGTCTCAGAATTCTCAGATTCCCATGTAGCACACAGACACCTTTTCACTGTGTCCTCTCATACTGTTTTTTGTTTCCTCCAAGCAATTCTATGTATGATGCTCTATACACATTAAACTAATTTAATTCATTTTATGAGCTAATTGCAATGGATGGACACATATATACCTCGTAAAAACTTTCCTTTTTTTTTTTTTGTCCTCTAGATTTTAATAAATTAACAATCTATGGATTCAAAGAACTAGCAGTACTTCACAAGTTTTGTGTGATTCCCTGTCACAGAGTATTATTTGTAAATAATATAATGCAGTAACTCTGAGATAAGATGCAAAGTATAGCATGGAGGAACAATTCAGTAAGCTTGTCATTAAGAAGCCTGTTTAAAATACAGCTCAGTCTGCAACTGAAAATAAGCTGGTTTGCCTTTTCCTAGTTAGTGTTTGCAAATCCCTACCCACTGGTGTAGGACTGCCAATCTCTGCTCAACTGAGATGCAGGCTTAAAAAAATGTCTTGGTGCTCTTACTTCGGCAGGATGGAATCTCACAGTATTTCCAGTATATTCCATCCTCATGTTCTGCAATATAGCACCACGGGCTGACATCCCCATCAGGGTTTCTGGAAGAGAAAAACACTCAGTGAAATTCATCCATTTTTTTCAAAACCCAGACAAAAAATACCAATCTAATTAAGGTTCAATGGCATTGCTATTTTTGCTCTAATACCTACTGTTGAACCTACATACCAAGAAAAATGCAAAGTTTTGCATTATCAGGAAGTTCAGATAGCTTTGTTTATTACAGTATTCATCAAGCATAAGATGCTAGCAATGTCTAAAATATAGCTTTGTTTTCCTCTGAGGTTAAAAGGTGCAGAGCTATTTCTGGTCAGTACTGACAGAGAGGAAGATTTTCTGTCCCATATCCTGTGTACAAGTTCCATAGACCCAAAAATTTTATTTTCTGTCTTGGTACAAAATAGTCCAGACTCCAACTTTCTGTGTCTATGGTGATAAAAACACTTAGCTGATAAAGTCTTCTGAGAAAGACTGAATTATTTTCCTCCCCTTCAATAAAACTGACTAAATCCATTCCAGTGATCTCTTGATATTGATGGTTAATTCCTTATGTGTCCATAATGATGATGATCACTATTTTTATAATTAGTTGCTGTTGTGTAGCACCACTTACATATGCATACCTAATTAGTCATTAGGTTACTTAAAGCTTTTTCTATGTACACTGTGAAAAGCTATTCACATTGTAAAGATTATTTAAGAAAATAAATTATTTTAGACAGTCAGGTTGAAATATGACTTATTCTTTTAACTAGGACCAGTTGCAATCTTTTTATCATGTACTTTGGCATAAATTCTATTAATGACACAGCCCTACTAAAGTGTCAGTTCAGCTGCATGTTGTCATTTATGCCTATTAACAACTCTTTTGTGGGAGATCCAATTTTAGAAATTCTGTGGATGTTTTTTGGTCAAATAGCAGACTGCTGAAAACAACTGGTGAGTTGAGTGCAGTTTAGATGACTAAAATGTTGCTAGTTAGGCTTTCAAACAGATTAGCAGAGGTAGTGGACAAGGAAAGTCTCAGACTAGCTATGCCAGGAATTCAGGTGTAATGCAAGAGCCTCCAGTAGCTAAAAAAAGTAGAAGACCAAAACCAAGTGAAGCTTGTACTTGAACTAACCCACTTTCCCTTGTTTCCAGAGTTACAGGAATTTTTGAGTTTACATCTTCATGACAGAAACCGTATGTCTGGAATTCAATCATGAGAATGGCACTCTACAGATAAATGCCTTAAAGATGCAAGGAAATTGTAGAGAAACGTGATGAATGTCTACAGAAATCTTTGTCTTGAACCTCAGAAGTGCATGCAGTTAGAAAACAACTCTCTGTCTTCCAAAATCTCCAAAAAATTCAGTCCTCATAATTTTGTTATGGTTGAAATGAGCGGAATGCTATGAGGCATTTCCATCTTAACAGGGTGTCTTGCAGTAAACAAAGTACTCCAAGTAAGGACCACCCATGGAGAGGTAACATGCTTCTGATTAATACTTCAAGTGTAAAATTCGATTATTCAAATGTTGTCCCTAAAATCAAATCTCAAAGCCATGTATTATGCCTTACAAAAAGCCTTGTGAGGTATGTGCTGCCTGAGAAAAGGGAAGATCAACTTGTTCATTGTCATCAAGCAGATGAATGTCAGAGAAAGAGCTAAAACAGCTGTATCCAGCCTCAACAACATTTGCATGCTAAAGATACACTCTGGCACTCTCAGTGACTTTGCAAGCTTTCTTTCAAGAGAATGGGAAGTTAAAAGTCATCCATTAGTTAGGATGGCATTCCATACACCTGTGAGAATATTCCTAGGCCAAGTGATAAAGCATAAGGAAGAAAATGCCTAACCTTCCAGCCAAACTCCACCTCGATGAGGATAATCTAATACCTAGCAGACTCAGGTAAAAAAGCTCTATTTGGTAATTAATTTCTCAGGTTTACATACCAGTTTATAGGCTTGCTCCTTGTCACATTTACAAAGTTCTCATTTCCTAGGTAAAGCAAGACTCGAGTGGTTTTTGAGTATCTGGATAAACATTCAGTTTCTCATTTCAGTTTTCATGCATGTTTTTGCACAGCTTGTGCATGTTTTGCTTTGTACTAACCAAAATATTAGCCAGAGATGACTGCCAAAAGTAAGATCCTGTAGATACAGCCTGTCTAGAATATTGCCATACAGCAACAATCAAAATTACATTCTTGATTCTGCTACTTGTCTCAGAGAGAATTCAGTGGCCATTATATTTTTCACAGCTCTGTGTTAGTATGCCTATTAAGACACAGAGCTGAAAAAAAGCCTGCAGAGCCTAAACATCTCGGAACTCAAGTTCTGATTTGGCTCCTAAATTCAGAAGTTCTTATTTAAGTTTTGTTCTAAGATCTATCCATAGCTATGGAGGACTTTCTCTAGAAGGCAAGGAAACAGAAGTGCATCTGCCATGGTTTAATCTGGTATTTTAACCCCTGACAGAGGAGGCTCTGAATTCAAATAACAACTCTAAATCACGATGCTCACTTAGAATTTTTAGTGACTACATAATTTTCATTAGCACGAAACTTTAGCACAGAACTTGGCAAGTGTAACAGAACCAGGCTTGTGTGTGAGGATAAAAACTATCCAGAGACTCCTCCAGACACTCATTATTGCCCTGCTGTACTTCTAATTTGGATCTTTTTTTTTTTTATCTCCACCTTTTCCTTTAAGTGATCTACAGTCTTTCTCATGCCACCTTACAAATTGGATAACACATGATAGGGACTGTGCTAAAATGTGTGAGAGCTGGATTGGAAAAGTTATTCTACTGATGGTGCCCATAGATTCAGAGTACTGATTGCAGGGTAAACCAAAACCTGTTAGATACCCATGGTTCTGACATTCTTCACTGCATGACAGGACACTTCCTAATTTTCTGTAAACTGCTTCAAGTATACAGGCCATGTTAAAGCAATGTGACATTTCTTACCTGCAGTAGTTATGCTCTCCAAGCCCTCCCTCCCCGTTGGGATATTTCACAGTGTTGTAAGGATGCTCAAAGGTCTCATTCCAAAAAAGACAAGGTTTCCCTGCATATTGGGAGGTCTGGTTCTGAGTGCCACGATAGTCAGCCCCATTTGCTGTATAGCATTCTGGGAAGAAAGAGAAATGGAAAAAAAAAGGAATGTATGTAGGTTTAATGTTTGTTCTTCCCTCAGCCTCCACCCCATCTCCAATAGACCACGTTTCCTGCATTGTTCAGGCAGCTAAAGATGCTGGCTAGGATTTAAACTCAGTCAAACCTCTATTCAAGAGATTATGATGTCATTACTTTAATAAACAATGTATAAGACAGGTCTGAAGAGAGGTTTTCACAATTAACATGCATTTTCTGAATAATTATAATACTTTTTTTACTGTTTTCTCTGTTTTACTCATTAGGATGACTCTGTAACTTAATTTTCCAAAAATAAAATCAAATGACACTATCAGTGTGCTGCTTATCAGCATATTAACCAAAATCTCAAGCCACTTCAGCTAAAGTTGTGACTATCTGTACTTCACAAGGTGAAAGACTTTGAAAGCATGGATCTTACCAATATTTACATTCTGATTTAGAAAAATTCTTAGGGACTGAATTGACTTAGGAAGAGATCTCCTTCAGCAGAATATAATCACAATACTAAAGTGATTTGCTACTAAAGCATTTATGCTTTCAGACTAGAAAGTATGGGTCAGTATTCTTCTGCCTCATTCATATTTTCTCCTACTTAGATTTGTTTTCCTAGCCTCCTAATATTCAGCAAGTTAGAAACCAAAGTAGAGAATGATTTCTCTAAACACATTAGCCCTTCTCAGCTGAACCACAAATTTCATTCTGCCTGGCTTTGCTGGCCTTGTTAAGCACAGAATCATGGAATGGTTTGGGTTGAAAGGGACTTTAAAGATCATCCAGTTCCAAGCCCCCCTGCCGTGGGCATGGACATGTTCACTGGACATCTTCTGATGACATCAATATCCAAACGCATGAACAATTTTACTTTTGCTGAAATTGCAAGACATTTTTACTAAATTCTGCAGGGGGAATGTGGCAGAGCATGGGAACAAGCTGCCCAGAGAGGCTGCAGAATCCCCATCCTTGGAGATATTCAAAAGCCTCCTGGCCATGGTTCTGGACAGCCTGCTTCAGGTGACTGTGCCTGGGCACAGCAGCTGGACAACGTGACCTCCAGAGGTCACTTTCATCTCAACCATTCTGTGATTATCTTCCAGAAAGAACCATTATAATTAGTTTACCACAGATAAGTCCATCCTGTTTATAATTAATACCTGCTAATATTTATCGTCCTTGCATTTATTTAAGAATAGGATTAAAATGTAACAGTCTGTGACAGAATTAAAACTGCTGTGTTACACTGCTGTAAACATTTCTTTGTACTGGGCAGCATTACTGGGGAAATTCACAAATGCTTTCTGCTAACTACAGGCTGTGACACCTCCTGTTTCATCTGATAGTGTTCTCTGTAGAAACCATACTGCAGCTGCAGACGTTCTACTGCCCTGAGGGAGTGGGAGAGTGCTCTGAAGTATGTGCTGATCTCAGGTGTCCCTCATGAGATCTAACTTACAAAACAAGTCTAGAAATACCTGTGTGGCTGCAGTTGGAAGAGGAAAAAAAAAAAACTCACCCACATTTTAATCCTGATATTAACAGTACACCGTTTTTGTATTTAGAACTACTGTAGAAGAAGGAAAAATATATTATTAAACCCATGCTCTGAAATTAGTTTAGTCTGGGCTCACAAATATCAGAACGGTACAATTATAATAATTATTTCAGAGTTCTATTACACAGCAGATGAAAGACAATGGTTTTGTGCTTTCACTGTGCATTTTCATGCCTAGGCAAGTTTGGATTTCTATTAAATGAAATTTTGTTGCTGAAGGCACACAGAAGAGGTGTCTGCACAACCATTAATATATTCTGCTATCATCTGTGGACAGAAAGCTGTGTAATTTAACAAAAACAAGCTTCAGGTCAATACTCCTCCTTACTGTAATTTACCTCCCTTAGCAATACAGGTGGGCTGCATTTGCTTAAAAATGCAAATCTCAGTTTCCAGTATTCAGGCCACCACAGATATTTGTGTAAACATGAAAAAACCCCACTTTAAGGTCACGACCGTGCTGCAAGTTTCTTCAATACCTCTTTTGCTTTGCAGTTACTATAAAAGCTTTTGTAGGTTATAGCTGAAAAATATAAGCTGATGAATTTAGCAGAAAAGAGAGAAAAATGTAATCAAAACAGATTAACAAAATAATATGCAGCAAAAAGAATTTGTGAAAAGTGATAAGCACGTCCAGAAAAGATATCTACATTAGCTTTGAGCTTTTATTTTTTTGTTTCTGGCTCCTAAATGAAAAGCAATATATACTTCCATCTACTCAGAAATATAAGGAATGCTACAGTACCTGAATTTAGTCTGGCACACAAACTAAACTGAAGTTAACATCAGTCCAATTTAGGATCTGCTAAGACTGGCCCATGCTTTAACTTGCAGTAGCGACAGACTTACATTTTCATGTCAGCTTTTTTTTAACTGATTTCCTTCAAACTTCACTGCACTTTAAGAAAAAAAGGAAGAGTCAGATCTCCCTCTTCATTCCCCTGAACTGCAGCTTTTTGTTCCCAAGACAATGGGTAGCTGTATCAGTGCCTCCTGTGTTCCTTTGGGCCATCAGGAGATTTGATGCCAATGTGCCAGCTGAGTTGTAACAAAGCTCCCCTGGCTTAGCTGTGGATGTGGAAAGGGGAGGCAGTGAGATACCACACAAAATCATTGATTATCCCTGAAACACTGAAAGCTTAAAGAATTTAGCAGCTGTTATCAAATGAAATACAAAACCTTTTGAGTTACAGGGAATTTGGATTTTGTTAAGGATTAATAACAATTTTGCCATAGCATGGGAACGCAATATTTTTAAATAAATATTGGCATTTTAAAAAATCAGGTCAGTTGTCCTTGCTATGCTCCCTCCTGGCTTCTTGTGCACCTGCTCACTGGCTAAGCATGGGAAACTCAGAAGCCTCTGATTTAGACTAAGCACTACTTGGCAAAAACTAAAAAATCAGTGTGTTATCAACATTATTCTCACACTAAATACAAAACACAGCACCATACCAGCTACTAAGAAGAAAATCATACCAGTTGAAACCAGGGCAGAAGCCTGGCAGAACCTGACAGAAGCCTACAGCCAGCTTTGAGATCTGCTGAGATACATTTTGTGCAGTTTTCTGTAGAATCCCTAGTAGGCACAGGTACAGATGTCAGCACATTCACTATCTTGGCAGTAAACAACCAAATTCTTCTGTTGATCACACACAGTGATTTCATCATAATTTGCTGCATGACAGCCAAGACACTACCTTAGTGATTTCACCATGAAATTAATACTCCCTATGTGCTGAAGGTGCATGTTTCATCTGTAGAAAGGCCCCTGTCCTCTCTTATTTCAAATCCAAGTCCTAAGAGATTCTGGAGAACAGGAGGTTAGAACCTCCACCCTACTTTTCATCCTGTATTACTGGTGCAACAATTCTGTGAAAAGATGAGCTCAAAAAAAAGGTCACCTGGATTTGTCTGCACAAAACGCATTCAGATGAGGTCATCTAAATTAAACAGTCAGGAAAGACTGGACTGAACACTGTTGGTAAAACTCTTCAGCTTACTCAAATCACCTGATTTCTCTTTGGTGGGTTATGCAAAAGGGAGGGGGAAAAGAGTAAATCAACCAGCAACAACCCCCTCTCTGTGTTGTGGCACCCACTGGATCCAACTGCCTCAGGCTGAGTGATACTTCCATGACACCTTAGGGAATGAAGCCCCTCACTTGGAATGTAACATCAGAACTGTGGCTCAAGAAAATTCATACTGGTTCTATGCATTTCAGCAAGCCTTATTCCTTAAAGTTTTGTAAGATTATGGTAAACTGTGACAGAACTTGCCCTGTATCCAGTGGCAAGGACAGCAGGGGACGAACAGACACTACAGCTGACAGCCCCCCAGAAGGCATCAGAGTGTCACTGTGCTTGACAGATTTGCCACATGGATTTTGTTCATGCACACAAGGCTCAAACTCCCCTGTCAGCTATAAACCTCTACTAAAACACTAAGGGTTTCAGACAGGACATGAAGAAAGCTGTGACCACTCAAATCTAGAAGTGTGTGACCTCATACTTCTAAGCTCTTAGTCAGCTGGGTTTCAGACACAGTCTGAAGTAGAGGCTTATGTCAAATCTCTGATTAGAATCAGTGTCCATGATGATTTCACTCAATTAACTGCCTAATGACCCTGCTGCTTCTATTGTGTCGTGGGGATGTCTGTAAACAGAATTAATCAGAGATTAATCAGAGATAATTAATCAGAGAACCTTTGCAGTGGTTCTAGTCACGAAAGGTTCCAACAGGTGCTGTTCAAGCTAATGCTCATGAGCCTTAGTGAGGACACGTGGACAGCACTTTGTTGTCAGGGCTGTTTTGTTTTCAGCACACCAGGTGCCACGGCTGACACAAGTAACTGTTTAAAATTAATGCTGATGCTAGGTAAGTATGTACTGAGTGACAACTGCTAGAACAAAAAAGCAGAAAACAAGACTAGGGATGTTGTCCACTATAAGTGAATACTCAGTGTGTGATACAGGTTCACAATTAGTTTTATTAGAGCCAGATCAACATTTGGAAGATCAAACAGCAGCTGTTGTAGAAATTCTTTCCATCTGTGTCGGTTTCTTCTTCAATGTAGGGACCTTACAATGATCATTTTCCTTTGTTACTTTAGGACTGCACGGCTGCCTGCACTCCACATGGGCGCCACTTTAGGATCATTTGAAAAATTAAGGTAGTGCAGACTGTAATAGCCTGACTTTTTTACTGATGATAAATCACTGACATTTCAGAGTCTGCACTGGCTCCCAAGGAGTTTCTCAAAGACATCTCTCTGGAGACACTACAAATTGCAGACTGAAGCGATGGAGGTTTCAGGATGGTTTAAATGACTTCTTACAGTACTTTCCAAGTTTTAGGCCTGTATACAGCTTTTGAGACTGAAAATTCAGAATGACAAATTTCTTCCTATTCCACTGTAGAGTTAAAAAAAAAAAAAAAAACCAAACACCAAAACCAAACCACTTTGTCCGCTTAATGTTTTGGAAGCTACTCGGAGCTCTGAGTAATGTCCAGAGAGACTGATAACAATTATCAACCTGAAACTAGTCTACCCAAGCTAGAAATTATCCTACCACCTACTGCCCAAAAAGCAAGGTTTTCTTATAAAGATCTGCAGATTAATGAAAGATAAATGAAAGTGACTGCTATTTAAATCTTGGGTTTCATTACAGCGGTGTAATTAAATGTTCTGTAAGGTCGGACCAAAAATTAAAGGTTCCTTGAATTTACATGGTCTAACTGCCTGATCAGTTTTCACTTGTTTTTCCTACAGCCTTTTAGAAAAGTCAGAAAAATGCTTAAGCAGAATGTAAGGGTATGAAACCAAGGGTGCCAGGTCAGATAATGACTCAGTGTGGGTTGCCTGATGCATGTGCTTGCACACTATTCCAAGAACAGTTTTAAGTCATTTCCATTCTATATAAACTGTTCTAGCTCTGGCTGGAGATTGCAATTTAAGCACTCCTCCTTAAATGAAAGCACTGTATCTAGGTGCAGATGGCAACAGTTACAGGCACTAACCAGATGCTGCAGTCTCTAATTTGATTGAAAGGGTATAATTAGACAGCAGAAACACTTCAATGAGAAAGTAAGGCAGAGAGGAAAGGACAGAAACCACTTAACTGATGCCAAGATACCCCGGCAGTGACAGAGCCAGGGGCCCACGGGTGGAAGGGGCAAAACACCACATCACCTTCTTCAAATGAGAACATTTTTGTTTCCCTAGAGATGTGAATAGGGATTCTATTATCATAGGTTGCCACAGTTCTTCATGTGGGAACACTGATTAAAACCAGAAGAAGCTTCAGGAGATGAAAGACACAAATATGGCTTCTGTGGTCATTATTAAAAATATTTTTAGCATTGCAATGGTTTTCTTTGAAGATGCAGTTTTATCGACTGAACCAAAAGTTAATTTGCATACTATCATATGAGTGGTCAGGAAAAAACAAAAATCTCCTTCCATATTATGCTATGATGCAAAATAAATGCTTTTGAGAAGTATAAGGCTGATTTAGATCTACCCAAGTAAAAAAGTAGCGTAATGTTTTTACATTTCAATAATTTTCTGTTCCAATTCATACTAATATAATACAATCACTCATCAAAACTATCAGGCTTCTGTGCCTGTGCTGTAACAGCAAAAACCCCCCACAACAGAACAGTTGATACAAGCTAAAGAAAAACCATCACAGAAGAATTATCTTTGTTTAAAATGGCAATTTTCAAAATTCCTAGCAAACAATCCTCCATTTCTTAAATCAGAGAGTTAAATCTTGATGTGATGCTATGAGGGCACTTGATTAGCTGATCATTTTTTCCTTTATATGTAGTTCAAAAATTGTATCCTGCTCATTCTACATATCCATGCAAACACAAGCACAGACATACAATTTTTGAAAGTCCTCAAATGCAATCACTTTTGCTATTCAGAATTAGAGACCTAATTAGCACTGGTCCAAGCCAGAGAGTAGCCACAGTGAATATCTGATTATACTTGAATTATGCCACCTGAGATTTGATCAAAGTTTGACTGAAGCTTCTGTCTTTTAAAAATGTACATTCCTGGAAATGTACAGACATGCAGAGTTGATATTTGTGTTCCCTGGCAGTGTGTGAGCTGTCATATATGTGAACTTGCTATCCTTGTGGAATTTTGACTCGACTCATCAAGCTAATCACTTTTCATCACTTTTCTTTGTTAAAAAAAAAAAAAAATCTACCTGACTAGATCTTTTCTGGAATATGCTGGAAGCATGCAAGTTAGGTTATGAGCACAAGAGACAGTTCCCATTATTTCTAAATGCATTCTGTCCCTTTTTTCCTTTTATTTGTACAAAGCAAACATGCTGTATTAGCCAGAGCTTTGCAGCTGCTGGCTGGTCCTCAGCACAAGATGCAAACACACTTGCTTGCCTTGTGATTCTTTATCACTGGAAGTAAGAATGCGTGATGTGACCCCATAAGAATTTCTGCTCCTTAATACACCCATTTGTTTTCTTTCTTTGTGAAGTTTTAAAACTGTTGTTCCCTTGTCAAGTGTGGCAGGCTGAATCCCTTTGGCAATTTTATCAGGATGGGCCATAGCCACTGTGGGGATGAAGGGAGTGGTCAGCTGCACAACTATTATGGTGTGATATGACAAAAATGAAAATTTTGCAGCTGGCAGCATGTAATACCTGCCTCCCTCCTACTTCTTTGGCTCCATCCTGCTTAAATCCATTCACATAACTCTGGATTTTGAGTTATGCTCTATGCATGTACAAGCATGATATGCTAAAATGTCTGACTATTTTACCCCCATCTGCCTAGTTACAAAGAAAAAAAAATTGCTTTTTAAAGTATTTTCATGAGGCTTGCTTCTGGCATATAAAGTAGAACTGCTTCTCTGAATCACCAAGGCATAGAGAGAATAAGATGACAAGAGATACCAGGTTTGTAAGAGAAGGCTGGAATAACAGCTCAAAGGAAAGACTCAGCTGGGAAAAAAACCCAAGGATGTGGTGACTCAGTATTGCTAAATGGAAAGAAAACAGAGAAAGGAAAAAGAGATTGATAATCACATACATTTCTGATGGGAAAATTACCTGAAAGCTATAAATATAGAAACTAGAAATTATAACTTATTGCACTGAGTGCATAAAATAACAATTTTTCACCAAAACTAACATTTGCTGAAGGCATTTCCATTTCTTTGGCCTTGTAACACAAAACTCACCAAATTCAAACAGTCCTTTAATGGTAGGTAGTCTATTCACACACTTCTTATTTCTAACCCACTTGAGAAATTGTGTATGGCTGATGTTTGAATGCATAAATGCTAAGGTTTGAATGCAGAAAAGTGTTTAAATTAATAGAAAATGTCAGACATCATATGGTGAAGCAGAAACATTCTGTGAAAAGTGGCATAGTACTATGTGCAAAAATGGTGTTAATTTTCATTTCTGACAACTGGAGTAATTTTTCAAATAGTAATTCTAGAAGTTTTTTTCTCCTATCTTAGCAAATGATGGTGACACAGTCTTTACTTTGACTGCACTTTACAATAAGCTTATAAGGACATGCATTAAAAAAACAAAAAAAGGGAATAGGCATTAAAAACACACAACAAACTGCCTTCCAAAAGCAATAGCAATGTTTGTCATTTCAGAATTCTGCCTGTTTCAAGTGCAACCTGACACAGCTGATCCCATTTCAGTTCTGTGGGATTAAGGGTGAAGATGAAGATCCTGGTGTGTACCTTGTGCAGATCAGGAACTCTGCAGATCCTGTACATGCCATACAAATTACAAGTTGCTGTATTAGCCCTGCTTCCATGTTCTTCAGCAGAAGACACATAAGTGACAGTACTTTCTAGATCCATTCTCCTTTGCTACACCTTCATTTGGAGGCATTATGTATCCTTCCCTCCTCCCCCTGCCCCAGCTGCTTGTGCTCCGGCATTTCTGTCCCCTCTAAGAGCCAAACATTCACACTGGGCCATATTCTCTGTGGCTGTTCCACAGCCCTCTGTGAGAGACATGGTTACACATGGAGTGCTCTGTTCAGAAACCTTACAAGCAAACATTCTTCAGCCTAAGCAAAGGAAGGAGCGTGCACCAAGCACGTCCTAATGGTACTGGGAACAGACTCTCAGACACTCTTGTCCCTGTCTAGGCAGCTCTCTAAAAGCCTATCTGAAAATACTCTAACGTTTTACTCTATCTGCTATCAGCCTATCTGAAAATACTCTAATGTTTTACTTCTGCGAAGTAAAGTTTACCAGAACTTTTTCTTGTAAAAGGTTTTTTATTCCCTGAAAATAGCTATGCAAGTATTTTCCTCATCTAATTAGGTACATTTACAAAAACTTGATGAGCAAGTATATATTTATTAAAAAAGAAGTAGAGCAAGTATGTGTTCAAAAAGAAGTACAACAAATTCTACTTTGTAAGAAGAAATAGCAATCAAGAACACACAAAACGTATCCAGAAGGACCACACATCTGATGGCTGTGACCATCTGGAACTGCCACTTCTGATCTTGCAAAGCATGGCCAATGTTTACCAGAGGAGAACCATAGTACTTGAAATCATTAGTAACAAGTAAAATGAGGACAAAAGGGTGCAGAGAATTTTTAAGTGAAAAATCACCTTAGGAAGTGAAGCTTCAGGCTTCCCCGCCTCTGCGGCTGAAGGAGAACCCGAATGGTGAGAGGAGCCCAGGCTTGGCTGGGAGCTGGGGCAGCACACTGCGGACAGGCGGGATGCTCACCCTTCAAGCTCTGGCTCTGCTGCCACAGGATTCTCCCCCGTGACACAAACAACCGCACGCCCCTCTCCTTTTAAATGCCTCCATTCCCCAGACCTAGCTATCGAACCACTTTTACAGAGAAACGTGCTGCTCTTCTTTCTCCTTACATCACGCTTTCATACGAGTTTCCGAGCTCCCAGTTCAACAAGCACGGGGAGAGCCTCAAACACCCACGAACTCCAGGCAAAAACACCCGCTGCGTGCTTGCACGAGCAGCTTGGAGCCCGGCACGGCTCTGCCGAGCAGGAAGGGACGTCGTCGCGACCTCGAAGAGGCGCTGCCGGGCGGCAGAGCCCTTCCGCAGGGGGCTGGGGGCTCGGCTGCCCCGCTCCCCCGCCGCTCAGCCCTGCGCGGAGCCCGGGGAGCAGCCCCGGACGCGCCCCGCTCCCGGCTCCCCGCGGAGCGGCACTCACCGGACAGAACGGGCTCGCGGCAGCAGCTCAGCGCCAGCCCGGAGAAGGCCAGGACGGCGGCGAGGGCGGGAGGCTCCATAGGCAGCGGCCGCCGGGCCGCGCCGCGCTCGTAGGCGGCAGCCCCGGCTCTCCGGGGGTGGCAGGCGGCCGGGAAGAGCGCAAAGTGCGGGAAGCGGAGGCCCTACAGCATGTGTCCTGTAAGTGCGCCCCGGCGAGGTGCCGAGTGGCAGATGAGGGATCCTATTACCAGCCATGTGACAGGAAAGGATAGAGACCGACATCCCAACCTGCTGCAGAGCGGGACCGCAGAGCTGCCGCTTCCACTTCTGACACCGGCAGGTTCGGGCTGGCGCCGTTCGCCCCGAGGCAGCGCTTTGGCCCCGCGGACCCCTCCTCGCCGGCCGGGGCGCCTCGCCACACACACACACGCTCGCACACGCTCACACAGGCTCACACACACTCCTCCATCCCAGCAGCGACCCAAGGCTCGCTCTCGTCACTCCCCTCGTACCCAGTGTCCCGCGGAAGAGGTCGGGCAAGAGCCCGTCAGCCCCGTGGCCTGGCGCGGCCGGCCACCGCCCCTGCCCTCAGCCCGCTGGGCTCCCCCTGGGGGTGTCGGAGCCGAAGGGAGAGCGCAGGTGCAGCCCGGCTCTCCTCTCCTGAAGCCGCAGAGCCGCGGACGGACACGGCACAGGGGGAGAGAACGCTGCAGACTTTCTGAGGGAGCCTGGCATGAGCCCCTCCGCGGGCGGCGAGGTGCCAGCGCCGGACGCTGCGATTAAGGGCGTCGTTCTAAAAGTGAAGAAGGCACCACCCGCCCCACAGAAGTGACCGGGCGGCGGAGCTGGCACAAAGCAGCTGCTGAACCCGCCGTGGCCCCCGCA
>VXBQ01007428.1:96997-124018 GCA_013400175.1 Phainopepla nitens
ACCCACACAGCCAGGAGCGCACCCACACAGACAGGAACACAGACAGCCACACAGCCAGGAGCACATCCACACAAACAGGAACACAGCCACACAGCCAGGAACACAAACAGGAATGCAGACAGCCACACGAGCCCAGGGACCCGGGGCAGTGGCAGCCAGGCACGGACACGGGGACGTGAGGGGACACCCAAGCCCCCAGCGCCGCACACCCCCAGAGCAACAAACAGCACAGCAGCCAACAGCTCCGGAGCAGAAAGAGAAGGAGCAGCGTTGCTTTCTGAAAATGAAGGTGCAGAAAGATAGGGGTTAGATTTGGTGTTTGTTTTGGGTGTTTGTTTTAGGTTTTTTGGTGTTTTTTTTTTTTGTTTTCGTCTGCCTAAAGGTACCAAAGGACAAAGTGTCAAGGTGGTAATGTCAAGCTATTGTCTAAACCTCTACAAAGGCTTTACCTGCCCTGTGAGACATTTTAGTAATGGCAGAACAGCTTTGCTAAGAAGCAACCCACAGAAAAACAAACAAACCAACCCCACACTAACAGTTAAAACATTTTAAAAGTTGCTTTGTCAGGAACAGAAAGAGGGCAAACATCCTTGTAGCCCCTTTAGACCACTGCTGTGTAATCAAATACACAGGGAGAGAACAATTTGCTATTCTGAAAGGGGAAGAATCAAAATACCGTTCGTAGGCCTTAACTATTGTATCAATGCACACTGTGGATGCATCTCACTTTTAGCATACAGAAATCTCCCGCCATATAAAGCTGTCAGGTTGATTTTGAGGGGGAAAACATGCTTACATTTCTTTTGGCCTTCGTGACACATATAGAAAGCAAAAAAATGGACTCCATATAGTAGCGTGGCTTTACATGTAATTTTTAATATCACAGCATAATATGCCACATTCTTATTTATTGGAGCTGAAGTCCTAGTGAATGTAGCATTTTTAAGCTGATGAAATACTGAAAAACAAAAGCAGTGTTCTGTTAGCTTGGCACTGTGCTTTTTTTTGGTGATAAGTTCAGAAGTATGTAGTCCTTCCTCACACATGCAGTCTTCTTTCCAAGGGCTGTAACCCCATTTTGTTTACATTCACTAAATTTCAATTCCATTTTATCTGGCATTTTATTCCTTCTGGACACTGGAACAGAGAAAGCTCAAAAACTTGTAACAGTTGCTAACAAAGTTCAGAAAATCAACCATATATCCATTTCAATCCGCCTGTATTTCTAGGGAAAACCATTTTCATTCAGTATGCTGCCCTCTCCACCAATCAGTTGCACAATCAGTTGATAAGTGTGTATACATCAGTTGTACTTTTTTTTTTTTTTTACCTGTAGCACACTGGCAGTTTGTTGCCAGTGGTCATAATTAAATTATTATTTAAAAAGTCATAACAGCTGCTATTTCTTTAGGAGGTTCATTTGTGTTTTCAGTTCAGTGAAGGCTTACCTTTCCTTTGTGCATAAATAACTCAGACGTGCCAGGATTGCAAAACCAACTATTCCAAATACACTGCCAATAATAATTACTTGTTTCATAGCTGAAAAACAGAGACCAACCACAAAAAAACCATGAAGACTTTGATATACATTTCTTCATATCTGTTTGAATGCAGTTGCATGACAATTTTTGAAATTGTACGTATAGCGTTAATTTTTTTTTCTCTTTATTTATGGAACTGCCTCCCTTGGCAGGGGGATTGGAGTAAATGATGCCCAGAGGTCCCTTCCAACCCTTTACCCTTTTAGATTCTCTGAAATTGGTAAAGATTAGGAACTCCCAGAATTGCTACATTTGACTGTTAGGGCTGGTGGCTGCAAAAGCTTTGTAACACAAAGGGTGGCTAGTGGTTAATATGTAGTCAACACTGTAAATGTGAAATATTGATGTAGAACTGTCAATCCCAACAACTGAAATGGTTTTCAATCCTTACTCCATATGGTTTGATTACTTTAATTATTACCTCTATTTTGGCATTAAATTTTGAAATTACCTTTGCTGCTTAATAATCTGCATAAAAGAGAAGTGACTGCTCTGATGTGGGTACACTGAACTGCATCAGAGAATTTGAACACACTAAAACACAAAAAATATCAACTTGATTCTCTGACACCTGAGTGAGAGAAAGAAACCAGGTATGAAAAAAATTGATTGCTTGATAAACTAATAAATATAAATAATATAATATAAAAATGATTGCTTGATAAAAATTGTTTTCTTATTCTACTAAGGAGTAGCAGATTACCATGACACAGAAGAATATTTGTAAAAGTTAGGAGATGCAGCATGTGGAGTGAACTGTCTGGGAGAAACAATCATTCCTGCATTTTGTGTCTGAGCCTTAATACATCAGGGCTGCATTTTTGCCAGCCCTTCCTTCCATCACTTTGTGACACCTGCCCTAACCACAGCCTAGCACACAGTGATGGCAGTGACATAACAGACACTTCTGTGATCCTAAATAGATTATTCAGCTGCTAATTTGGTTGATAGTGAAGTTTAAGGAAAGAAATGGGATATATAAACTGTTTCACAAGCATTGGTCCAGCATCCAGTAACTCCTGAACAAGGCTCAAAACCTAATGTTTGGCTGACACATCCTTCCCAGGGAGGCACCCACTCTCTGCCAAGTGATGGGAATCCACCACTGGCTAAAGTCATTAGTCCAGTAGTGATTTGCCTCTGTTGTGAAACCTTTGTGTTTACAAAAAGCACAGAAGACTAATGAGATTTCTGACAGCTTTTCAAAATGAACAGTATTTACCCAGAGCCTGAGCCTGGAAAAGGAAATCTGGAAGTGAATAGAGGAGGGGGGAAAAAAAGGAGAAAATAATCCAAAAGACAAACAAAACTAGATTGCTGTTAATATCACCAAATTATTGTCTGTCTCTAGAAGACTGTATGTACATATATTACCACTATCTTATGATTTTTAGCTGGATATGACATCTGATTTTACTAAAATCTCCTTTTTGCTTTTGCTGGATGGCCTCTTTGTTCTTGCTCTTTGTGATATTCCGTGAAGAGAGCTTTCTGTGGTACTGGCAAGACTTGCAGTGGGATTGTAATTAGAAGCATAGCAAAATAATTATTAGCAGAGGATTTCCATGGAAACTTTAGTCCAAGGAAGCAAAACTCAAAAAACAACAATATGCAGGCCCAACAACATAATTTGTATTTGAAGTTTCAAAATTTCAAAATGGATTTTGTAAAATAACTGGCATTACATTTTCTTGTTTCCACCTCTTTTCCTATCCATTTTTCCTAGTCTCTATGCCTTTATTTCAACTATTCTCTTTGGAAAATGGAGGCATATAACAACTAAAACACCTTGCTGATTTGCAAGACAGAGCTAGAATCTGATGTGCCACAAAACTGCAGCAAGTGTAACAAACACAGCACTGTAAAGAAGTTCACCTGTAAGCTTAGACTAACAGAGGGCTGGGCCCTGTGCCAGGGCACCCTGACCAGCATGAAAGAAATCATTTGAGAAAGTGTGTGTTTAACAGTTCACTCTCAAAGTAAAAATGTGATTTCTGATCACAGTGGCTAGGTCAGTGGTCACCCATTCAGGCACCCAGAAATTGGGAAGGGCTCTCAATTAATTTTGTCAGCATTTTCACGGTGTCAAGAAGGTCTTTGTCACAGGACTTGATAACATGGATGTTGGTGAAATAGTAGCATGCTGCTGTGTAAAGATAAAAACAATAAAGAAAACTGACCTCAGAAACAAAAGATTTTGACAACAGGAGAACCTTTTCTGTGCTGGAGAAGAGAAGGCTTGGGGGCTGGAGAACAGAGAAAATAGCCAAATAGAGAAACAACAGAAAACCGGCATTTAGTCACATGGATTGTGAGTGTATCTTAAACCAGAGGCAGAAATGTGTTTAGTGGAAAGCAAGAACCAGATGTCCATGCTATAAAAGTATGAGAAGTTTAGATAAAAGTGAAAGGAACTTTCAACTGTATTGCCTCTCTTCTCTGTAGACACCTGGGCCTGTCAATAAAATAGCCTTCTCAGACAAACACTGACATCTAGCAGAACACCTTATGCAAGAAGGAGAAACAAGGCTAGATATAAATGCCACTATTAGGGCACAGAGGTAAGAAAAAAAGAATGGAGACATTTGTGTTTTATATTGTGTTGATCAGTTGTTGGCATTGTCAATATCCTGCAGCTGTGGACAGCATTGCCATACTCCAACTTCCTGAGGCTAATGAAAACCATCAATTTTGGTTCACATTGCAAATTAACTAGAACACCAAATATCAAATAGTAAGGAAGATCTTTGTTGCAATCCGATTAATAAATTTCTTTCACACCTTGTTTTTCTTCGTCATCTTTCAGGAAAGCATTGGAAAACATTGTGGGTTTTGTTTGCTTATCCACAGAGCTGTGTCATGTCTCCATCATTCTGAATGCAGTCAATCACTGCATATCTTCCAGCTCCTTTCCTCTGATCTCACAGGGCTGCCTTTCTGTCCCCCTTTTGCTAGTGTAAATGTCAGCATCTGTTTTGCTTATTGAGACTGACTGGCTCTTATCCAGTATGTATGTGGTTGATGGCAGCAATGGAAAAATATTCTTAGCTTTCAGCTTGGCAGAAAGTTTTGCCACTGCTTTTTAAAGATCTGGCCTTTGCAAATTTTTCTGCTGCCCAAACTCACTGCAGTTCATCTTACAAATATTACTAAGTTCAGAACTGCACTGGAAATGCACAAGCAATTGGTACAGGCCAGCAGAGGCTGATGAAATGTGCCAGCATGACAGGAATTTGTTGCTGATGTGAAGTGCACTTTCTACATTTCTTTGGAAGGGTCTTAGAACAGAGAATCTGTTAGTATGAAGTAGTTGATGAGTGCTTTTGGGAACTATCAACTCAGCATTAAAAGTGCTTCAGCATGCCATCTGGCCTTGCATTACCCTGGTGCTTTGAAATATTGCCATCTTGAGGACATTTGGAGTGTATGTGGTGAATGAATAAAAAGAAAATTTTGGGCCATTTTCTCTAAATCAGAGAGACAGTGTATGCTACTAAACTGCCACTAAATCCAACAATCCCAGGCTAATTGATAATCTGTTGGTAGTAACACAAGAGGGGAAATAAATCTATGTTATTTATACTAAATACTATTGCGTCATTCACAATACTTTTACTGCTATAGAATAATAGAATTATGTTTTGAGATAACATAATCTTTTCTTAAAAAAGAGTGAAAGTGTTCAACAAGTGTGTCTGCTCTCGAATCACAGAATCTCAGAACAGCTGAGGTGGGATGGGACCTCTGGAGGTCATTTTGTCCAACTCCCCTGTTCAAGCAGGACCACCCAGAGTGAGTTGCCCGGGACCATGACCTGACAACTTCTGAATATCTGCAGGGAGGGAGACTCTGTAACTTCTCTGGGCAAGCTGTGCCAGTGCTCAATCATAGCCACAGTAAAAAAGGATTTCTGATGTTCAGAGGGAAGCTTCTGTGTTTCAGGGCATGCCTGTGGCCTCTTGTCCCTGGGCACCACTGAAAAAACCTGGCTCCATCCTCTTTTCACCCACCCTTTAGGTACCTGTCCCCACTGATAAAACTAAAACTTTTAAACCTCCACCAAAACACAGAAAAACACCACAAGTCACCTGTTACTTAGATTTGAATAATAGTCTTTCTAGAAATTCAGACATCTCATGTCCAATGTTTTGCCAATTAAGAGAAGTTGCTTTTGTCAAGGGCCATCATGGTCTACTGAGACTGCCTTGTCCTTGATGGTGATTTTTAGTGACAATATGCATTGGCTAAAAGGCAACAAACCTGTTACTGGTCTGCACTGGGGTGTTTCTCCTGACCAGGCTCCTGACACTTGGCAAGTTCTTTCCTGTGACCCCGTGAGTTCATAGCCCTCATTGCAGGTGAAATTGATGGTTGAGCCCAGCAGGTAGTTAGTATCATTCTTTCTTCCATTGGTTGGATGTTCCAGCCAGCCACAAGATATCACTAATAAAAGAGACATATCTGGTTAGAGTATTTAGGATTTGGACCAGCAGATCTCCATTACAATGATTCAATAGGCATTTTAGTGGCAACTCATGGAAAAACAAAGATTTTTAGGCTATCTGAAAGATAACACTTCTTGCTACTTTTAAAAATTATTTTGAAGTCCAAGGAAGACAGCTTAATGCATATAAAATGAAGATAAACTTTCCACATTGTGATGTTATAGTGGAAGAAATGGAAGGAAATTTGAGTTTGCTTAAGCATTCTATCAGTACAGTTTTCCTGGTACAAGCATGATTCCCACAATCAGATTATTTATAGGTGCCTGAACCTACAGTTAAGCAAAGCCTCCTCAAACAGTGTTAACTCTTTAGATGCCCTGTAGAAATAACTGTAATGATGCTTCCTATGGGCCATTCACTTAAGGTTTGGATTTGACAATCCCAGTGGGTCCCTTCCAACTCAGAATATCCTGTTATTCTCTAATGATGTTTCGTGGAATGTTGCATCACCTGGCTCTAGATCTTCTACCAGCTGCTTGTGATTCTGATGAGAAAGTCTTGTGGAATTTCCCACTTGAAGGTTTCTTGTTGTCAGGACATCGAATCTGCAGAATGGGTCAGAGCCACAGAGTGAGACCATCTCTTCTACCAGGGGATCAGCAGGGTCTTCATTAGGAGAGAACACAGGCAGAAAGGAAGCATTGTGCTTTTCCCCATAATAGAAACTGTTCTGTAAGAACTCCGAGTCGTAAGTAAAGAGAGAAGTTCCATTTTCAATAGCCCCTTGGGAGACAGAGAAATAAAGAGAGATTCATATGTAACATTGCCAGCATAGACCACCTTTTGCTGCTAATCCAAGTGTTTATCTACAGAAATGTAGCTAGAGCTGGAAGAGATATAGCAAGCCCTACAGCATCCTTCCAGCTCAAGATTATTTTCCTTTTCATATGCAACATCTTAACTTAGCACCAAAGCTGGTGTTCATTTAACCTGCTGTTTGACCATTTTCTTAAAATTAGATCCAAATAATTGTGTAGCTATGATTTTCCATAAAGATGGTTTTATGTGCCTCCTGGCAAGGCAGATCTACCTAAAGCAACCATTACAGGCAGCACAGATCCTGAGACTGTGTGTCCCTAAATGCATCATGTCTGCCATGGTCCTGCTCCCTTTTTTCATTCTGCTGTATCAGAAACTTCCTGAGGCTGAAGCAGTGAGACTTCTCAGTATGATCTGAGCCCTGGATATGGTTACACTGTGCTCAATACAGAGATCAGCTGGTTGCCAGAGGGTATTTTGCATCATGTTTCTGGCCTATCTCCTACCTGATGTCAGAAGGAATGCTGACCAACCTAATGCTGCAGGTTAGATAGAGCAGCTTAATCACTCATTAAATGATAGGAGCCATTCTTTTACACACATTCCCCCCCCCACTCTCTTCTTTAACAATCATTACTACCAGTACTTTAAACAATTACTAAATCGTGATTTAGTAAATGATTTTTTAAACTGTCAGCATGGTGCATGATGACAATGTTGCTAATATTCTGGGAAAAGATAGCTGCCCTGGCTTTTGCTGTACTTCTGTAACACTGTAGCCTGCTGATGCTGTGTTCAGCTGACCATACTACCTAGTATTCTGAAAGTGTAAGCTGTGAAATAGGAGGTCTGACTCTTGATGGAACAAAGTTCTGAACACTCCATCATGGTTCTGTTTTCACTCTCCAAATGGGCAGAGGAGAGCATATTTCTCTTCCTCCCTTCTCTTCCCCTAGTGCTGGTTTCTTGGCACAGACAATCATGACCTGTTTTGAATTTATAAAGAAAATTTAATAACAGACCAGAGAAATTACTTACAGCTAGCTCCAAACTCAAACACCTTCTGGGGACTTGCATGAACTGACATGGTGGTTTTATTCTTGAAGGTGTAGTCATCCTCTGGATTGTCATTCATTACTCCAAAGAGACCCCATGTGTGATTCATAAACTTCTCTGGGAGCAGAACTGTCAGGGTCAGAAATCCTCCACTTCCCCTTATTTCCACTCCAGACCCAGAAGAGAACATCACTGTGATGTTCTGATCAGGTGTAGAATAGAGAAAGAGACCTATAACAATAAGAGGAAGAGGACAAAATAGCTAATTACCCCTAGTGAAAAACTGGTGTGTTTTAGCATCAGTTAAAATCATCCGTTTTAACCATTTTTCATACAACTTTTCCTCCCTTCCACTCTGAGAAGCATTTAAGGGGAAGCAACACCTTCACACTACAATTGTGATAAGATGGCTCCTAGAGAGTGGTAGCAAAGAAAGGTCCACTGTGGATATAAGATGCCTCCTCCCAGTGTCCCAGACCAGAAGCTCAAAGATATGAGATGTCTGCATCAGAGAGTGGCTGTGAGCTGGAAGCACTGCTCTCAGTAGTGTCAAATTATCATAAAGACTAATCAAATGATCACAGCCCTGCTGGACAAAAAGTCAACTTTTAATAGTCTTTTTGGCAGAAGAATGGAGGAATAATATCTGACCTATTGAGAGAGCTCCAAATAGGTAAATGTGAAATTCAGTTATATTTTAGTATATATTTTAGATGTATTTCACTATATTTCATTTTATTTGGTAGGCTTCACTGCATTAGATGCAGTAAGCTCAAAGCAGAATGTTGAGGACAGAGATTTTAATTTCATTCACTGTCCACAAGGTGAGAAGGAAAACCATTACTCTACAAACGAGTGAAAGAGGACATAGAAAACATGGACATTGAAGCCACCTGTTAAAACACTTCACAAAAGGATGCTGAAAAGAATTGAAATGCATGAACCTAGAGATACTTTTAACTGTCCACGGGCTCCATCAGAATAGAATTACTTTCAAGGCTGATATGTGTAACTCACCTTTCAAGTCCATCCAAGTTTGTTCAGAGAAGTTGAGAACCCTCTGGTTCAAGAGGACCTCCAGATTCAAACCCTCAGAGCAGCGCACTTCAATCACATCAGAGTTGTTCTCCTGCATGGCCACTGCAGACAAGCCCGTCCCCTGAGCCCCAGTTCCTTGCAAATAAAAAAAAAACCAACAATGCTATCAAAATGTATCAGCTGGCAGCTGTGCCTATTGACTGATTTCTAGAACTGCCCTTATGTTTCCTTATTGAGGACAATGGGCATGGAAAGAAATACATTTTTTGAACTCTTAAACACAGTAGAAAAACTTACACTTCCATTACTCACACCCAATAAAACCAGCAGTTAAACCCTGATTGGGAAGTTTTTCCTGAAAATGTTGTCTGCTTTCTGATTATCTTCACGGTGACCATTTACAAATGGCCAAAGAAGGCTAGAGACGACAGGAGAATTACTGCAAAATGCAAATCAAGCCAGCTCAGAAGCTCTGCTTCCTCTCTTACCAACTTACCATTGGGAAAGTGTGCCTGCTGTGTCCTCCCCTGCACCCTCAGGGATGTGAGATCAGACTCTACCAATGTGTATTCTCCCAGGCCATTGAAGGTGAAGTTCAGACCATCAAATGTAAGGAAATGAGGATCCCCAAAAGCAGATGCTATTTTCAAAAGCAAAAAGAGAATTAAGAACAAGCAAAAATCACAACCTGTTACTCCTCAAGTTCATGAGAAAGGAAAGAGGCAAAGTTTGTGTCACATGCAATATATGGGGAGATTTGGACATGAATACAGGGCTATTGCCTTATCTTTGCATCCATATCCTTTGCACCCTTATCCCCTTTTGCGTGTCTAACTTCAATGGAAATTGCTCCAAATTGCTTCCCAGGACATTGTACCCTCACCACTGTCAACTCATATATGCATATATACAAATATTCTAAAAGCCAACACTGTATCAAAAACCTACAGTCCCTAAGGAAATTTGGAAGCCCTTACCAGCTCGGGGCGGGCGGTACGTCCTGCAGTCACTAGAGGGCCGCCTTTTCATATAGAACTCACAATTAGCAGACCACAGGCAGCAGTAGTAGAAGCTGATAACATCGTAAAGCCAGTGGGAAAAGCCAGGTATCCGGGGAGGCTTCAAGAAAGGCGGTGACCCCCAGTCGTGTCCTCGATCAGGTGTGCTGCCTCCGGTGGAGTCGTGCGTGAGGATTTGGGTTCCCGTGGAGTCATAGCAGCACTGCTGTCCAGCCCCATACTGGGGACTGATTGAGAAAAGCAGCAAGAAAATCATCATTTAGCTCCATGGGGTCCATTTCTATTTAGGGCTACTTATTTCCTTTCTATGGATACAGGTAAATATTTCGGTTGCCAAGCTTTATCTGATGTCCAGTTAGACTTCACCCCTGACTTCTGTGATGCTGCTGTCTCTGAGGTGAAAGGACTAATCAAAAAATGCAGTTTGAAAATTGTTCTTTACCTGGCTTGAATGCCTCTTACACAATGCACAGCACCAGGATGATAAGTACACACGCTCCCCTTTTCAATGTCGCAGCCATAATCTGTCTGAAAAAGATCGATGTTCACACTTAATGGGGCTCTTCCCTCATTGTCCTTTCTGTTCTTACCTTCTGTTCCCACCCTTTGTATCTGACATATGTGTAAAGCTGACACGAACTGGCTGAGGCTGTGTGTAGAATAGCATGGAGTGATAGGAAAAACGGTGAATTTAATACTGAAGTGTCTGCAGCAGCATGTCTGACCTGAACATTTTGCAGTCTGTTACAACAGACCTTGAAGATCAATCACAGCCAGACAGGGATTCGAGTGTAAGTGTACAACAAACACAGAGACAGAGTAAATGTTTATCCTGTGTTCTTAGACAGAGGCAGTAAATCTATTTTTTGTCTTCAAGGTTTTAACTGTACTCATCAGGTTTGGAGCTTCATAACCAGAATAGTGACAAGGTTTACCTATTTTTTTATTATTATTAAATGCATAAATGCACGCTACCATTTGGTGTCATAAATAGGAGAGGAAGTCACTCTCATCTGGTCCTCAGATCAGCAGTGTAAGTGAAAGTGTAGACTGAATGGCAATTGATTTCTTAGCTTTTGTCAGTTCCTTGATAACAGTGAAGCTGAGAAGGAGGAGGGAAGCAGGATAAAAGAAATAATGAATTACAGCTCTGGGCTTGAGCTCTGAAGTACAAGTTGGAAGGGTTTGCAGCAAAGTGTTACAAACTAGGCAGAAATAATTTGTTACAGCATGGGTTATCACCTTCAAACACAGACTTCATCTTGTAGGATCTTGAAGAAGTCATCCCTGCTCCCAGCTCCACAGAGTGTTTTCAGTCTACCATTGGAATTACCATTTTAATTCCCTGTTTGAATGTAATTTCCATCTCCTATCCTATAGGCACTTTTATTCATACTACCTAGATAAGCTTTATTTACCTCTGTCATTTGATATGCTACTTGGGCAAATCTAAACATAACTTAATTTCCTTGTAATGTTTAGAGAGGGAACAGGGGTGTGTGTGGAGTTGGGCACTCCTTAAGCTTCTGTCTGGAATTGTAATAAGCCAGAGGGATCAATAATAACTTACATGGAACCTGCCAGTGTCAGCTCTTGCCTGTGCCAAGGTGCAAGGACAGTCTATAACTTCTTCTATGAAGTTTGGAAGCAACTCTTCCTTTCTGTCCCATTTGATACATTTTGCAGTTGCCCATGCATTCGGGTCATTTCTGAAGTCTTGCTCAAGGTGCCAAGCCAATGCGTGTTCTGAGCTCCAGATTGATGGAATGTTGCTGGAAAAAAAAAGAAAATAAACAAAAAATACATCTGATAGATACTATTTTGACAGTAGCATTGTGGCTCAGTTGTGAATTATAATTAAAAAGCATCTTTAGACTTGCAAGTTATTTCATTGCAAAGCCCACTGCTTTCTTTTTCCTTCAAAAAGTTATGGCAAATCAAAATTTTCCAAATTCAGGAGATGACAGGGCAGCATGCAGCAAGTATGCAATAATCAGAATACATTTTAGTAATCATGATTCTGGCTTACATGGATCCTTTTAGAGGCAAGTTTTCTATTCATGCCTTTTGACATTGTAATTTCATTTAGGCCAGAATGAAGAATATGTGGATTATTTAACAAAACATAACAACTGCACCCAGTAATATCAGGACTAGTGGCTACAGAAACCTTTTGCAATTTTTGAAGTGTTCCAAAGCCACTCTGCTTTTCCCCCATGAAAAAAATGTCATATACAAAGTGCAATAAAAAAGAAGGAGAAAAGGTTATCCTTCTCTGGGTAGCAACTCCTAAATATTAAAAAAGGTTCTGACATATTAGCAATATGTTGTAACACTGAAGAGGTGGCATTTAGATACTCACAGAGTCTACACCATCTACATCAAATCTGCAGATGTGGGAGAATTATGAAAGAATATCCATGGAGCACTTACACGGGTAGTTCACCAAAAATGGGGGAATATGGAGAATATTTCATGGGGAAATATGCAATGAAATAAAAGGAAGTGGGCATAAAATTTGAAGGAATGCAAAAGCCTGCATATGAAATAGAAGGAGAAGGTCTGTGGCTGCAGTGACTGAAGTTCCACAATTAGGGACTCCTCCACAGTTGTGACAAAACAAAAGAATCAGCAGATCCTAGTCTGGTGAGAGGATGGGTTTGGCTAGAGTAATTTTCTTTATAGCAGCCATATTTTAGATTTGTGACCAAAACAGTGCTGATAACACAGCAGTTTTTTAGCTCCTGCTGAGCAGTCCTGGCACGGGGTCAAAGTCTTCCCTGTTTCTCATGCTGGCCCCCAGGGAGAAGGCCAAGAGGGAACAGAGCCATGACAGCCAACCCAAACTGACCAAAGGGATATTCCATGCCCCAGGCCACCATGTCCATCAATAAAACTGCAAGGGTGTTTTTCCACAGCAGCCCTTACTGGGTGACTAGCTGTGCATCAGTCTGCTTGTGGCAGATTCCTCCTCCATGCTCCCCTTTACTTACTGTCTTTATGTCAACCCATGAGTTTTTCTCACTTTTGACCTTCCAGTTTTCTCCTCATTTTTTCACGTGAAATGAAGCCTGAGTCTCAGTTTCAAATGCCAAAGGAGACAACAGCTTATAAGGTAGCTATTATTATTAATGTTAATGTTAATGTTAATGTTAATCTTAATGTTAATGTTAATGGTAATGTTAATGTTAATGTTAATATTACCACTACTCTATGTTGTGATGCACTTGCCTCTGCCCGTCGGAAGAGTTGCTGGATATAATTCTCAAAGCTCCAAAGTCCCAGGTACTGTAATTTCCTTCAGCGGGTACAGGAATGAAAGAATATTTCCCTGTGTTGGAGATTTGTCTGGCCAAAGTATAAAGATATTTCCATTCAGCCATCCAGTTTTCTGAATAACTGTCACCTGTCAGATAGAGGAAGAAAACAGTTTTGGATGCTGGAAAAGAACAATTGCCACAAGACTGAAATGAGATGTCTCCACCCAAATGTAAATGAAGAGGAAAAGCTGACATATATTTCATCAGTTATTTATACTTGCAGGTCTCTTCTTGAGGCCTCAATGAAAGCAATCACAAACAGTGCAGAGCTCTGCACATAAGTTATGTGTGTGATAAATGCTTGTGCCCAGGTAGGAAAAAAACAGGAAAAGGGTCCCATTACCTGTTTCCTGGTATCCCCAGACTTCTATGTTGACGTGGGTTGCTGCAAGTGTCTGGTGTATCCAGGTAACAGTTAAGTTTCCACCGGTGTTGGGGGTGCCATAGTATTGCCATTTTGTCTCATTTACCAGTGTGCATTTTTCTTCATCTGAAACTTTGCTGTGATGTACTGCATTGCAGAGAAGAAAAAGAAGGCTAATGACATTTTGGCTTTGCATAGTCCTGAAAAAGTGCTACTATGTTATTTAAGATTTAGCAGTATTTCCCTGGGATGTGTTTTACACAGCACAGGATGCATGACATGAAAAGAATAAGATGAAGCTGAGAGAATGCTACCCTTACTAATATTTGTCCTTAGATTGCAACACCACAATGCAATTATTTGAATAGGGGACAAAAATGGGATAGAAGTAGGGACGAAGTGGGAACTGTTTTTGTCAACCTCATTTTTAAGCAGGACTTTTTATCTGTTAATGCTGCTGCTGCTACTCAATTGCTGTGAAAGTTCATCTCTCAAAAGATGAATTAACATGAGGCCAGCAAGACTTTCTTTGCTGAGTCCTATTAAGGAAGACCTGATCAAAAGGAAAAGACTTATATAATCTTGCATGCATGGAGGAAGAATATAGGATGAAGAGGGATGCTGTAGATTTAAGTAACCTGATAACCAAGTTCCAGAGTAGGGAAACGTTAACCCATCATCTGTAGAAACTTCAAAAGGAATGAAACCAGTCTCATAAAGCAATGGGGAGATGCAGTGGCCTTTTCCATCCTTGTCAACATAGCCACTGGTTATGATTTGCTGCTTGAACCTGTAGATGTTGAAAACACTTTTCAGTGTCACCGCAGACAGAAGGAAAATTCTGAATGTGTTTCAAGAAGCAACCTTGTGTCATGTGGGGATCATTTCAGGTCTGGGGCTGTTTTACTCATAGCAGGGAATATAAACAGGAAAAATCTGCTCATTACATCAATGTGAATTCTGCTGTGAGCTGCACAAATATACAGCAATCCACAAACCTTCAATTTACTATTTAATTACTGGGGAAGGGAGACATGATAAATTAGCAACAAAGGGGCAACAGGAAGAGGAAGATAACATTATGGCTTTAGTAGGATTACAGGGTGGCTAACAACAACCATGATGCAGTTATTGCAAAGTTCTGATTTGTTTGGTTTTTTTCCTGGTAAGTCCTGTGAAGGCAGCAAAAGCAATTTCAAGCTGTTCTAGAATTTCTGTTGCAAAGGTTAACTCATAATAACAAGCATTGCTTATTATTTAACCATTTGATTCCAGTTAGGGCTCTTGCCCAGTGTCCTAGGGTATAACCCCACCTGTGACTCTTCAAGACTGACACATGGGGACTGCATATCTGCTCCAAGTATCAGAGGGAGCTGGAGCCTGCCAGGAAATAGTACTTTTGCTTGCATGCACTGGAATTTGCCTTGGTTATAATTATGTGACTCTACAGGTACTTCAAAGTACACTGTTGTGTTCTACAGAATGAAGGCCTTGGCCAAAGGTTTTCCAAGTAAAGAACTGAAAACCTTTTCAGGTACTGCTACCCAGATGGAAAGAACTGCAAAATCTCACTCAGAACCTTCTGTGGAAATAATAGCACAACATGGGGGTCATCCAAATTCAGTGTGCTGTATGTATTGCATGTGCCACGTGCACCTAAAGTGTGATACAGGCTGACAAATTTAGGATCCACAGCTTTCCCTTACAGGAAGAACATCAGGTGTCCTACCTACTTTTCTGACTTGCTATTTTCTCATTCAGATTAAGAAATAAATACTTCTTTCCCACAAAGGGAAATGCTAAAGAAATGTCAACAATTAAGTGCCCTGAAGGGAAACTCTTTTTGAAGTCACTGTTTTAGTATGTTAAGGGAAGAATGAGCAGAGTCATGATTGTACCACACAATAACTCAACCTAAAAGAAACAATCCTGTGTAGGAACAAACTCAGCAGGTATCCTTGAGGGTGAGGTGAGGAGAATTTTTGTACATTTCAGGATTCTAACAGCTTTACAGTTTTCACTCCTGTATAGACTGGTCTTGTTTTGTGTTAATTGCCTATTGTTGGAGAGTGACATTATAAAGGTTCACCTCCCTTTGGCAGAGGAATATAAAATCATAGCCCACCTGCATTTTAGCACAGAAGAGTCATCAAGAGCTGTGTTGTTAATCAGAAAGTCTTTGCCTCCCATAAGAGATCCTGAGTATGGAGAAATTTGAAGACAAAATTCTTTGTAATCAGGACAGCATATCCCCAAGGACTGGCATGTCACCTGGCAAGAACAGTTACCAAGCAGCTCCCCACATCGGTGTGCACAAGAGTCTTGAGCTCCTTGTTAAAGGAAGAAAAAAAGAGTCAGGAATGTTATTGAACTCTTCTAGATGTTCTCTGAAGCACATGTACACCATCCAAAGGACTGCTGTAAGTAAATGAAATAGGCTATGTCATTTAGTTCAGGAATGTATTTAGGTGAAGGTTATAATCACCTGCATATTAAGGTTGCTCCATTTTGAACAGCAAAATACACTTATTTACCCCCCAGCCACTATGTCATTTCATGAATTCCATGGGTATTCTTATATGTAATAGACAGCTAAATCTCCAGAGCAGCCCCTCAGTGAGTGTCACTAATTACATTTATTTTTGAGAATAAGTTTTAAACATACCAGAACAGGGGTCCCCCACCATCAGTCCTACATGAGAATCAGTAAGAACAGAAGACCAGTGCTCTTGGAAAGTTAACATCAGCAATGAAATGGGCTCCAACACAAGTTTATTCAAAGCTACTGCAATGTCTTTGTTTTGTGCATTTCATTTGAGTCTGGCCTTAACAAGGCAGGTGTTATGAGCCCTGGGTACACAGACAGGTGAGTAGGCTCTTGGCTTACACACTGTAACTCCTGGACATCACATGGAAACTACTCAACAAATAAAACAGTGAGAATAAGACAGACATTACAGTAACTCTGTCAAGAACAGCTGGATTTCACAAACATTTCAGGGGGATTTAAGTGAGATGGACAAGGTGCACAGACAGCTGGGAGCACTGAGGACCTTTTGGGAAGTCGAATCTTGCAAGGATAACACTGCTTGAGAACTATATCAAGAATACCATGCAATGCTGAGATGATCTAGGTAAGTATCAGAAATTCTAAATTTGGACATGGATCTTGCAAAATTGGAACCAATTATGAAAAAGTAACTAAGGGAGGATTGATTATTTGGAAGGACACAAGCAAAAAGGAAGGCAGGGATCAAGGTGGGTGTGAAGAACAAGCACAGGAAAATGCAAAGAAGGGAAGTCAAAATGCTAGTTCAATATGGAAACATAGAAAGTTTTTCTCTTTCCTTAAATATATTTACTGCATTCTCCAGATTGTCTGTTCACTTACAGAAGAGATCCACTGACCTCCTGGAAATTATAGAGGAAGGGATTGAAAAGCTGGCCTGTGTGCCTTTGCATTAGCTTGTAAAGATGGTATCAGCAATTTCTTACCAAGGTGTGTATTCTGAAGTAGAGAAGTCAAAAAAGTTTGCAGTTAAAAGCAGTAAAATGTTTGAAAATCACTCACCTGCATTCCAAAGAGCAGTGAGGGTGGAGAGAATGAAGAAAGAAACATCTAAGCCAACGAATTTCATATTTTGTCCAGACGATTCAGGATGGCTGGTTGTGGTAGTCTTTGTGCTAGTCTGGGAAAAGCCTTTAATGAAAACGAGTGTCCAGAAATAAACAGGATTCTCGCTGTTCAAAGGTTTGTTGCAGATTACTGAAGCAAAACAAACTGAATGAAATGCTCCATTTCAGAGGTCATCTCCAATTGAGGAAAAGATAGAAGGGGAGATAGTTCACTGCAACTCCTTCACATTAATAGTCAAGTTTTTCTGAAAGGGGGGTAGATGTTTATTGTTTTACAAGCATTTCTGCTTCAAAGTTCAAGGCCGTGGGACCGTTGGCACAAGTTCTATGCTTTAATTTTGCTGGAGGAACTAAAACCTGTTATCACTTAGAAGATTGATAAAAAATACATGCTGAGAGCAGAGTTTTGTTCAGAAGATAATGAGATATTGAGGAAGCATGTTCACTGCACTGTATGTGGCAGCATGAGGGTTGATTCAAGTGAATGTAGCCCCCCTCCTTTTCCCTCATTTGAAGGGGTTAAATTGAAGGCAACTCACCCTTTTTCATCATTTTAAGGGCTTAAATCAGGGAGTTTCCCTCCACTTCAGGGCACCTGTTCCCCAGCACCACGTCTGTTGTGTGGGAGCAGTCCTTGGATACATGCAATTTTGGAGGTGGAATCGAAATTCCGGCACTGGGATCCAGAAAGAGAAGGGCAGCAGTGACAGCTCTTTTCCATAGGAAGGGAAATACGCAGCCCCAGTGTTTCAGGTGCAGGTGACAGGCTGTCCTGGGCAGGTAAAGGCCCCCAAGTCCTCTCTGTCCTGGCAGCTTTTGTCTGCGAGCAATCTTGGGATGGGTGGGATTTTGTGGGTGGGATCCGAGCGACGGGCACATGAGCAGTGACTTATAAATGACTCGCTGGTGTCACCTGATGACTTGCAGCGCTACTGCAAATCAGAAATGAGCTCCTGCGCAGCGCTTGCAGGGGATATTCGTGCTCAGCACCTGCAAACCATCCCTCATGCATAGGAACAAGAAACTACAGGCTGACAGCAAGGAAGCTGAAACTGTTTCTTTGGATTCAGTTTTTACATTTGGATAAACCCATATGTAGAAATTCCTTTTTTGTCTCATCAGTCTGGGTCTGTAGGACCGAATCTTTGCAATCAAGAACCAATAGAGTTGTTAGTAACACTTAAACCTCTCAGATGTTGTTATCTCTCAGAGAACTGGGCCAGCACCGAGCTACTCCCACGTGCCTGGAGTGCTTTGATGTTCCACTTCTCTTTGGAAAAAATGGCAAGAAAATAAAAAGTAGTTTCCCTTTTCTCTCTCTGACCCATAACCACAGCAGTTCTGTAGGACAACCTGGACATCACTGCTGCCCCCCAATTTGGGTGAAATATTCATATAGTTTATAAATACTCCCCTTCTCTGCTCCTCAGTCCTTCTCTGCACAGAGAGCAGATTTATTCCATTTGTTCCCAACACCACCTTTCCAGCCCAAATCCCAGTTCTCACAGGCACAAACTAAATAGACTTAAGGCACTGGTTTGATCATTGCCTGGAATTCCTAGCTCCATGTTCCCTTTTGCTTAAGCAAACACTCACAGAAGCCTCCCCTCAGCCCAGAGACTGTCCTCAGACTAAGCCCATCACCAGTGGTGGTGGTTCAGATCAGAAAGATGTAGGAGCAGCAATGCTGGGGCCCTGCCAGGATGGCCTTGGCATGGCTTTTCCAGTGCCAGTGCTCCTGGAGCTCTAGGCTCTAAGACTCTCTCAAGCCTAAGCCTAGCCCCAACCCTCACAAAAAAGAATGCCTTGTATAGGCTGTTGAGTCCTCTACTGGAACAGAGGGAGCAGCTCATCAGGAATGCACTTCCTTCATCTCTCTTGGCTCTGGAACACTTTCATTATCATGCACAACCAGGATAAACAAGTGAGATTAGAAACCCAGCAAGCAAAATCTGTGCTCAGGCGAGTAGGGCTTTGCAGGACCCATGCTAATCCTGCTCTACAAAGCACATTCCGAACATTTGGCACCTCCTGCATTTATAGGAATGAAGGAAGTCATGTCCCTACTGGCTTTCACCTCCTTCAGGGGTATAGGTGGGCCCTATCTCTCAAAGCTCTTTGCCCAGTGAGCCCGCCAGGGAAGCAAGCTCATGGCTGCCCTTGGAACCTGTCTCTAAATAGTTTCATTCTGGCAGGATGATGTAGTGGAGCCTGGCTGTTATTCCTACCCCCTGGGTCACACAAGGTAGCAGTGACGTGATGGAAGAACTCGGGCTCTGTCACGGCAGCTCATCTGTCCCTGCCCCGCTGCGATCTGCAGCAGACCTGGCGTCTCTGTTTGGTGCGGAGGGGGAGGGTCCCAGTGCTGCTCCACTGCCCACAGCAGGAGCTGCTTCTCGTTAGCAAAGTGAAATGCTTTCTTCCAAGCTGCCAGAGGCCATCTGTCTATTTATTTGCTGTTGTCCCCCCTGCTGGGGGCCGGCGCAGGTTCCTTCCCTCCCCGTTACCGCACAGAGCTTTGTGCTTTGCCCTCTGCTGCCAAAGCCTTTGGCATGGGCAGGACGAGGTGGCTGCAGCTGTGTGAGCTGGCACCTCTGCAGATCCTGGGCAAACCCATTCGGGCAATGTCTCTCCTTCCATGAGTATCTGAAGACTGGCACAGGCTGACTTGGGAAGTGCTTGCCAAGACATTCTGATCCTTCAGCAATTCCTGTTTTCTCTGGTCCCTACAGGAGGCTGCCAATAGAAACGGGCTTGACCAACACCTGAAGGGGCTGCTTTGGCTGCTTTCCCGGCTCTGAAGAAGCATCCCTGCTGCTTTGCTCCCAAAGCACGGGAAGGGCTCTAATGCTATCCTGAGCCTTGCAAACACAAGCGCCGAGTTTTACTTCCACTCTCCTCCCCACTGGCTTGTGTGTGTCGGTACGGGTGAACAAGCAAAGAGCTGCCAGCAGACTGCGCTGCCAGGCAGAGCTGAGTGCGCTCCTGCCCACGCTGTCTCGGGTTTGTTTGGGCTGGGCCGGGCAGGTGTGCCCAGGGGAGCTCCGGGGCTGTGCCCGAGTGGCAGATTGTGGAGAGAAAGTGCTGCATTGTTCTCTGCCCGCAGTCACCTTGCCCGAACCCGGCTCCGAAGCACGCTGGCACAGAGGGATGTGAAGAACTATGGTAAATGTTAAAGAATAATTCTAACATGGATCAGGAGTACCCAACATAGCACTGAACTTCTGAAGACAGATATTTTGGGTGTTCCCAGCACTGCAGAAGAACAGTTTGTGTAGCTGCTGTGTCTGGTTGAGCCCATTGCTATGCACAGAGCAGCAAAGAGAATGTTGCTATTGAACTTTTTCCTTCACTTCTTACTTCTTGAAGCCATGATTACAGAGCAGATTCAATTTTTTCTAATGTCAGAAGAAAGACCTAAATGAAGTAGTTAGTACCGTTTAGTATTTGGCAAATCATGCTGGATTAGGGCACGGTAAACAGCAGGAGAAATATTAGAAGTTAATTCTAATCTTGCCTTTTATATGGATTACAAGTTTTGTCTCTAGGGTCTCATACTCCAAACTGGAGACAAGCAGCCCCTTGTGAATGCTGGTGAGCCAGGAGGAAAAATGGAGCAGCAGCCAGCTGGGGAGACAGTGCCTTCACAGGAGCTCCTCAGCTCAGTCCTGGTGCAAGTCCCTGGTCACAAACCACTGTGGTGGATGTTTGACTCAAGGCCTGTCTTCTGAATCCTTTCCTCAGTGCTCCCAAGCTTCCCTCCTTGGGCCATGAGCCAAGGAATCAGGCATATCAACTAACAGACTGTTTGTTTTTCCACGGGCTGTGTAAATTGCGCTGGTGTTATCAGTGAAACCAGGTCTGCTCATGGCCTCCTGCTCTGCTGGCGGTGGAGGGCTCTGATCTCCTGCTCCTGTGCTTTTTGAGGGTGGGGCAACACCTTGCAGGAGTTTCCAGAGCACCAAACACAAAATGAGCCCCCTGTAACTGCCCCAAAAGACAAGCTGGCCCTACCACAGCTGTGTATTTGCACTTGTAGCAGATGTGAAAGTGGAAGGACATCATAAATGTGTGGTTGTGCAGCCAGAACTGCTGAGCTTTCCAGTGGTCCTGCCCTTGCTCTGAAATAAGAACAGGAAAATGCTGTTGTTTTGAAGGTGCTGTTTATCTGGTTAAAGGTTTGCTCTGGCCAAGTGGGATGTAACAAGGCTGGAGCAGTTTTGGAGAAGATCCAGGTCTGGATTTTTGCTCAGATCTGGAGCAAAAGATCTATATCTTTTGATGGTTCAGTTCTGCTCATAGCCTCACAGACAGAGGATTTACCCGTGGGAGATTCTGCCCTGTGCTGTTCTTCATAATCAACAACCATCCTTGATGCACACCCTGATAAGGCTCCAGGAATCCACTCATCCTGCTGTGATAAAACTGCCTGTGCTGCTGCTCCAGCCCTGCACACCTGGGCACAGCCCAGGGAGCAGCCCCTGCCCCTCCTGTGTGCTGGATTTGGCTCATACCCAGCTCTCCTCCTCCCATCCTCACAGACCCAAACGCAATCTGCTCGTGTGTGTGCTTCAAGAGCCCTGCCAGGAACAAAGAGAAGTCCAAATATTTGTGTTGGGCTGTTACGCTTTCCATTCAGGCGATAAATGACAGACTGCAGCAGAGTCTTTGTGTGCTGTGTGGGATTTCCACTGTAGTGGCTCCAGCTTCACAACCTCACCAAGATGAAACACCTACAATTAACAGTTGGGTTTTAACTTGAGGGAAAAGGACTGAGTGTGATTGAAATATGGCCTTAAAAAAAAAACCAACACCAAAAAACAAAACAAAAGCCCACAAACAAACCAACCACAAAAAAACCTGAGAAAAATCATCAGGCCTTCCCTATGTCAGGTGAGAAGGGCCTGGTCTGTGTGTGCAGTTTCATGCAGAACAGCACTTTCACTCTGAACTCTGGGAGCTCTGTTGGTGATTTCTGTCCCAGTGACTGAGACACAAGCTGTCAGTCTGCACACAAATATTTCAGAGCTGCCTTTCTTTGCAAAATTCCAAGCCTAAAGCCATGTGGAGGCCTGAGTTTCCTTGGGACTGAACTTCTTTTTTCTGAGCTGACCAAGGGGATGAAGATGTTTGCTAACAAATTTATTCATGAGCTTCAGATCTGTGCTTCTGGGAAGCTGCTGGGCTTCAGTGCTTGGTAAACCCAGGAGCAGAATGGTGAGACAGCCCCAGGTGTGAGCTAGCTCAGGACACAACCTGGTCTTTTACAACTGGCCCTGTTCAGAAAAGGAAGGAAATGCATAATCCAGCCTTGTGGGATTTCACATACCAACATGCCAGAAAAATTCTGTTTGCCCTCTCAAGTAAATTTGGTGTTCCCTGCTAGTGCCACCATGAGTTTTCTCACTCAGAAGTTTCTTATCAGGAATTCATTAGCCCTAAAATCTTAAGGATTGACTCTTCAAACATAAATACTCCCTATAATTACCTTCTCTTTGTGCTGTCCTTTGGATGATATCTTTAGTGTTTCATTTTACACAGCAGACAGTACTAATATTATAACATCAAGTTAAGTCACATCTACTTTGGGCAACTGAAAAGCTATCAAAAGTGACAGGAGCTTTAGAAGAAAAAAAAACCTAATATCAGAAAAAAATGTCAGAAATCTTTCTGGCTTCCTTTTTTATCCTATTCATTACACACAGCAGAGAAAAGAAGCACTCAGAGTCTGCTTCAGCTGCTGTTTCCAAGAAAGATCCATTCTGGCAGACTCTTTAAGCTCCTTCCTTCTTAGGTCACTTCTGAGATCACATAAGAGCTGAGGAACCTCCCAGTAGCCTGTTTCACGAAGTGCTCTGTCCTGTTTTGCTTCTGGGCTCAGGCTGGCACTTGGCAGCTACGCCTACTTGAGCTGTAATAAAGAATGTAGATGTTCCAGGCAGAGAGTAGAAGGTGGATAGAATCTATATTGTCCATATTAGAACTGCCTAAATTCCACTTATTACCACAGCCTGACCCTAACCTTCACTGACTGACACCTTTGAGGAGTGGTAGCAGAGATATAAATCCTTTACTGCCCTTGAGGCCTCATTACTGGCAGTTGGGAGAGGTCAAGGGTACAAGGAGAGAATTTTGCTAAACATATTTATTTTTCAAGATAAATGAAATATAGGTCTCAAACCCTTTGCCAAGGCTATGTGTGCATCACTATTTAAAACCAGTTGATTGATAACAGTTCTTGCAATCAGTACAAGTAATTCTGCTGGAAATTTTCTGGAAAATACATGTACACAGCAAACTTGTTACAGCTGAGTGCGTGATAAGGGGTATTGCTCTTTAATGAAATTAGAGGGTAAATAGCAAAGAGATCTTGATTCTTGATTTTTGTTTTTTTTTTTTTGATAACAGGGGGAAAAGAAGCAGATGGTGTGTAAACCAGCAATGTAAAGCTGGTCACTTTATGTAGTTACAGAATAGCTTTAACACTGCCTTAAATCATTGCTCATTGTGAATCTTGAAACATGTTCTCATTACTTATATCCCCCTGAAAGTTTTCATCTCCCCTCCTCTCATCTGATAAGCCACCAGGCAGGGATTCTGGCAGGCTTGTCCCCCAGCCCAGTGGTTCTTCATTCCCACTTGCAGCCTGTGGCACTCCAGTGAGGAGGCATCTGTATGGAAACAGCCTAACACTGGCAGGTCTGTTCTGAACAGCTGAAGGAGCTTTGCTACAGAAAGCCATGAGTGACCAGCCAAAATCTGGGGTGTGGATGTGGTGTGCTGCTCAGGAGCTGTCAGCTGGGATGCTCAGTTGCTCATGCTGTGGATGCAGGGATGTCCTCACATGGTCCATGCCAAGCTGCTGGCCAGGGCCAGGCAGGACATTTCTTGGGTGATGTAGACAGCTGTGCCACCTGGGTCATGGGGACTGGCCAAATGATGACACAGGGGACACTTGATTTGCTGTGTAACAGCAGACCCTCTATGATTCAGATAAGAGCACACTTCTGTTGTTAAAATGGTATCATTTGCTCCAGGACCTATTTGTGCACAGTCTTTCTGAAGGAATCCAACCACAATAACTTCTCTGATCAAATTAGGCAGGTTGGCTCAATGTGGGTGGGTCCGTGGGTGGCAATTCTCATCCTCAGTGACAGAGCTGACTTGCAGTGCCTGGTAATGTTTGTGTTTCCATTGTTCCTGGTATATTTTCTCTTTCAATATGTATTTCTTTAAGTGCTCTTGGGGGATCCTATTTAAACATGGGGAACCTTCATCTGAAGCTCACTGTCAGGAAAAACTAAACCTCCCATCTGCAAAGGCCTGTTCTCCCAGCTCTCCCTCACCTGGGGTGATCAGAATGAACACGCAGGCGTGACAGGGAATTAGTGTGCACCTTGCTATGGCTGCTCCTACCCATGTCCAATGGCTTTTTCTGTGTCACAGGAGACAAGGAAGTTCTTCTGTGCCTACACAACAGGCTGTGCTCAGGTATCAGCAGATTTCTTCTTTATCATGGCCTCAATTTCATGTCCTGTGACACATTGAATTGATGTCACAATGATGACACATGTCTTTCAAGTTGATTCTCCTCCTAAGCATGTTGGCTGGCATTAGCCAGCTCCTCTGCTGGCTCGAGTCAGTGTAATTAGAATTGTTCCATCTGGCTGAGGGAGGCCCCAAGCTCCTATATGGGTGCTACAGTAAGTTGAGGATGGTTGAGTAAGGTCTGAAAACATACAGCCTGAGGATGATGAAGCACTCAGAGTTTCTTTAATGAAAGATATTACATTAGTTTAAAAGATTAAGACTGTTGACAGAAAAATCTGATTCCCAATGTAAAACCTGAAATCTAAAGCAAGTTGTGCCAAGCTCAAAGCCTAGTCTTGTGAGCCACAGGATAATTTCACCAAAAATAAACAAGTTTTCTTAAAACAAATAGTTCCAGTGTTCCTCTTCTTCCCCTAGCTGCCATTTAAACTGTGTTCTTTTGCTTTTTGTTTTTTCCTCTTTATCCATCATATATAGCTTCTGAAGGAGAAAATCTTAAACATACAATCAGTATTGCTGAAATGATACAGTATCTTATTTAAAACAAACTGACTGTTATGCTTTGAATGGAAAATGTACTACATTGCTCCCCAGGCTTAGGTCTGTAATATTATGTCTACACAAGAGAACTCAAACAGGCCTTTAGGGTCCTGGATGGGGAAGGGTCAGGCTGAGACTGAATGCCATATTAAAATTATGGGGCATTTTCTATCTCCTGTAAGTCCCACAGTGGACAAGCTTTCCAATAACAATTCCTTTGTGTTCCTCAGAAATTTATACCTTTGACTAGCATGATCCCAGGCTTTCCTATGGCCTCTGTTACTGCAGTTCATCACTGGTCCCACAATATTTATTATATTTCATCCTCTCTACTCTGAAATTCCACTCACCTTATGCTACAGAGGGACAGAGGTACAGAGAAGTTAGAGAATGACTTAATTCTCATTATGTTGTTGCTAATGAAGAGGTGCCCAGAGCTTCCCAGGAAATTCATTGCAAAGCAGAGAGCACAAATGTACCCAGGACTTTGGAAATGTGAGTTCAAACCCTCTCTTCCATGCCCTGCCGTGGGGGTCAGACTATTCTTTTTGTGGTGTTAGGCAAGTTCATAACCTTTTTGCAGAAGAGGAGACAGATAACCTTGTTTATTATCTTTTATCTTGTGATTCATTTATGGCTCCATTCTGGTTTCCATGTATTTGTCTGATTCTGTTTATTTGCACTAGAATGGATGGGAACTGCAATTAAATACAAGTGGTATTAATAGCTTGTTGCATGTGGTTCTGCTTTCTGTCACCAGATTATACTAATGTTGCTATTCAAGCCTTGAAGCTGCAAAAAGTGTCCCATCCTAATTACATAACCCCAGCTGAGGTCCTCTGGTAATAGGTGTGTACATAAAACTCTTCCTGACGAGTTTCTCACGAGTCAGATGATGTTGGTATCCTGCTTATTATGTCATGTTAATTTTAAAAGGCTCTTGTCAACCAATAACCCAATAACTTTTCTTCCCTCTGGGTGTTGTTAGGTTAATCCATGAGTCATGGAATATTTGAATGTGAATTCATGACTCATGGGAAAGCACCACAGCCTTCACAGTCCTGGATGATCTTGCTGCCTGGTACTGCCAGGTCAAGTGCCTTCCCAATGCTTGGATGGACATCACAAATGCATCCTGCAACACTGCAGAGCATCAATAAGCCCAGACCCCTCTATTGGGAAATATCAGTGTTAACCTGGCTTTTTAGCAGAACAGTTCTCATGACTTGTACCCAGCTCTGCGGATGGACAGAGAATTCAAAAACACAGGGTCAGCCTTTTTTCTCTTGCTTTTATTCAGATATTTGCTTTTATTAGTGATGGTGTCTTGTTGCATATGACAAGGGACAAATGACAAACGCTGGGCTGTGTACATTTCTGATCTCTAATTGGGCATAACCATTACTCCATTACTGTTACAAAAAATCAAAGTAGTACAGAAATAATGATAAGAAATTAGGTCTTTTAAGGCCTTGTCATTTACACAGATAAGGGAAAGGGAGAGATAGCAGTCCAGGGGGCTGAAATACCTAAATAGTTCTCAGAAATGCATCTCTGATTTGTCAGGAAAGAACTCAATGGCTAGAGACCTTTAATCCCAGGCAAGTGCTCCACCTAAACTGCATTTCTGGGAAATTGCTCTGTGAATTCGTGGATCAGAGAGCTCAGGTGTGCAGAAAAAAAAAAAAAAAA
>VXBQ01007428.1:131684-206550 GCA_013400175.1 Phainopepla nitens
CCCCCGCCGTGTCTGGATTGGGAGAGGTTTAATTTTCTTTAAAGGCAGCTCCTTCATCACCGCCATCCTCCTCCTCCTCGTCCTTTTGCAGCTCTGAAGCCGTCCCGGCCGCAGCCTCCCCGCCGGCCCCCGGGACCCCCCGGCGCAGCGCCATGGAGACGGTGGGAAAGTTTGAGTTCAGCAGGAAGGACCTGATCGGGCACGGAGCCTTCGCCGTCGTCTTCAAAGGCAGGCACAAAGAGGTGAGAATCCCTGCTTTTTATTCCCACCCCCCCCGCCCCGCTTCTGCTTTTCATTTATTTATTTATTTCCTGGTCTGGGCCGAGCTGGGGGCAGCGCGCCCCGGTCACCGCATCCCCGCTGGTTGCGGCGGCTGTTGCCAGCCTGGGCATCACCCCGGGCTCGAGGTGTTTATGATTATTTATTATTGTTCTCCTTGGAGTTTCTTCCAAGCAGGCGTGTGTCCCGGCAGAAGCCGGGCAGGTGGCTTCACCTTGGGGCTGGGAGGCCGTCAGCTGCCTGTGAGGTGCCCACAGATCCACCCAAAACCCGTCCCCACCTTCGAAACAAGGGAGAAAAAATCCCCACACACTATCTATGAAAGGAACTCTTTAGTTTGTTTGGGATTTTTTTTTTTTTTGTGTATATGTGAAGTATTCTCCCTCTCCACTTAATTTTTCCGGGAGGAGGAGAAATTTCTTACTGGTAAATAAAAGGAAACCAATCCGGCAGTGGATTTTCCATCATTAGTGCTTGGGATAAGCCACGGCTCCCACAGTGCATTTATTTCTAGTGATTAAATAAGAGGATAATCATTGTATAAAGTAGTAACAAAAACCTAAACCTTGGGCTTTTCTCCTTGGGCTGACAAGCATAATTCAGGAAAGGGCAAGTCTGAACAAGTAAGGGGAAGGCATTAGGATATGAAGTGAAGGGCCTTTACCGGTGCTGCAAGACACTTCTTTCAGTAATATTTGTAATCTGTTAAGAGGCTGCTTATCCTAATGTGAATGAATAGTGAAATTTACATTTGTTTGTATTACTTATGTACTGTTTCAGAAACCGGAGCTGGAAGTAGCTGTGAAATGTATTAACAAGAAGAACCTTGCAAAATCACAAACATTGCTGGGCAAGGAAATAAAAATTCTTAAGGTAAAGGCAGACTGACTTCTTTTCTTTAGTCTTTGTTCTATATGCCCTTTGCTGCTCCAAGCTTATGATAATTTTTTTTTTAATTTTCTAGGAGTTGAAACATGAAAACATTGTTGCCTTGTATGACTTCCAGGTAAATACATTCAATTATGTCAGAGCATTCTTAAGTTTGGGAAATGTTGAATGGAGTTTGTGAAATTTCAGTTTTTAACAAATGTTTGTATTCAGATATGTACTCTGGGGGGGGGAGAGGGGGGAAGTCTTCTTAGTAACTAGACTTAATAGATAAGTTAGTGAAAGATAAGCAAACACAGCAGATCATGTATTGGTTGTTGTCTGGACCACACAACTCATGTGCAGTTGGGAGTTGGGGTGGGAGCTTCTGCTCCAGGAAGTTACACAGTGAAATGCAGTGTGGTGAATATGTCTGTGCTGGAAGCTTTTAAGTTCTCAAACTGTTAGAAATAAAATTAACAGTAGTTATTTTTGGCATGCCCACTTTTTTATTTTCTTTCTCTGGTCTGGATACCCTCCCTGAGAAAATTTCTTTTTCCTAGGCCTTGTAAAAATAGTGCAAGCATGACTTTGTAGCATATGATTGTCTTCAGCTGCAGAGGATTTTAATTTGCATTTTTCTGTTGCCCTTGTGGTCGTCACTAAGTGTTAAAAATCGCGGCAGACATTTTTCCTTCAAAGTCAGCCCTGAAGATCTAATCTGGAAGGGGCTAAAACCGATCTGCTGCGGAACGCAGTTCATCCAACGATATTTATTTATTTATTTATTTCCCTTGATTTTGTAGCCAAATCCTGCTTGGTAACGGGGCAGGTTTTCTTTGCCACTGGTGTAATGGTTGTTAAAAAGCGGCGCCGCGGGATGGCGAGCCCGGACGGGGCTGCGGCCCGGGCGAGTGCCGCCGGACCCCCGGCTGGCCCTGGCGTGCCTTATCGCCGCTGGCTGTCGCATGTCCCGCGGGCCGCCGTGTTTGTTGACATTCCTCCTCCTGCCGAGCATTGGCTCCGCTGGCCGCACGTCAGCCCCGGCGCGGCGGTGCCCGCTGGGTGCTGCAGTCCGCCGGTGGCGCCCCGGGTGCCGCAGCCCCGGCGCTGGGACACCCCCGGCTCCCTCCGGCCGGGCAGGGGGCTCTGGAGGGGCGCCTTGGACAGGGGTTAATGCCTGGCGTTGTTTTGGCGAGAGGGACGAAGGTGTTTGGTGGGGGGATGTCAGGCTGCTCTGGCGGGGAGCAGGGTTGCTGCTCGGAAATCTCCTTTGGATAGGTGTGCTGTGCTCCTGAGCCAGCCTTCAGAGCTGATCTGGCACAGCAGTGGCTGCCTTTGGGCTGATGAGGGCTGCAGAGTAGCTGGGAAAGCTTCCTGGGGGCACAGGCTACCTGGGGCATTGGATCTCATAGTTTGTTCTTTTTGTTTGGTTGGTTTTTTGTTTTGTTTTGTTTTTGTTGGGCTTTTTGTTGTGTTTTTTTGTTTGTTTAGTTGTTTTTTTTAAGGTTTTCTTTTTCTCATTCTCTGTACCTTCCCAATTTGCCTAATAACTTCTCCCTTGAGAAGTGCTCCCTTATAAAGTGCTCCTGCACTTCATAGTTTGCATTTGTGTGAACCATTTATGATGCTGGGTTTGCTTCCTGAGATCTTTTCAGAACTTCTGTTAGATTCCTCTCCCTGCTTCAAATTACTGCTGAGTAGGAAGCAACTCATTTTCTGCAAAAGGAGCAATTTCATCACTCCTACAATGATAGAAATGTGTTTTTCTCCTTTTGTGATGGACTGTATTAAATTCTGTGTTTAGCAGTGTAGTCTGGTGAGATTTTAGCAAGAAGCTATGTAAGATACCACAGAACAGGAACTTGAGAATGGTCCAGGGCCCAAGGCATGCCCAGGTTTGTGCTTAGTTACCAGCTTTGTCATAGAGTCCTTGTATGACCTGGCTAATTTGATTTCTTAGAGAAAATGAGATTATTTAGGGAGCATTGGGTGTGGACTCTCCTCTGCTGTGAGGTGATCTATTACCAGACAGTCTGTTGCAGTTAACCCAAATATGTTGGGTGTGTAGTGTGTCTGACTGTTTGGCCTTGCTGTGTGTCTGCAAAGGTGAAAGTGCAGGTCTGTGGAAGGCTGACTTCTGCCTACTTTTCCTTACTTTGTGGAAAAGACTGCTAGTTACTCACACTGCTCCCCTGCCACCAGATCAGAAGCTTCATTCATAGCTGCATATGTATTTTTCCTCAAAATTTTCGTATTTGTAGTTAATTGAATCCTTACTTGTAGGCTTTCTAAAACAGAAGATGTTTATTCTTGTATTACAACATAGGGCAAAAGGGGAAAAATACTTCCTGTGAAACTTATTGTCGCCCTGTAGCTTTGTCTGTCATTGCATTTTGTGTCCTCCCTTCCTCTGTGCTGCCTGCCAACAGTGACTCTGACTTTTACTCGTGTCTTTCTTACACAAGGAAATGGTTACCAAAACCACAGTGGCTGTGAGCGAGTGATTACACCCAGTGATGCTTTCATTTGCATTTTCCTGGTTAAAAACTCATGTTAGCCAGGCCTCTCACAACATGAGATTTTTGATGTAAGGCTAGATTTGCTCCAGACAAACACTTGCAGTACTGACAAGCAGCTCTCACCCTGGTACCCTTAATTTATCCTTCAAATCTGGGAAAATTGCTGTGTTCCTTCTCATTTCACAGGTCTTTGTGATATCATTTCATAAATAATGACAAAATAAGAAACTTCCTAGGAATAAATGATTCTGATGAATGTTTAATGCATGAGAGTGCAGTGACTGGACTTTTATAGATCCCCTTGCTGGAGTCCTTAGAACAGCATCAGTACATAGAATGGCTCACAAAATGAAATATGCATATTCCCATTATTTTGTGCTCACATATTAATGAGAGGTGCTGTCAATAGTTTAGGAGGCTAATGCAAGGACCCCTGCTCAGAAAGAGGATAAATCTTATTGTATTACATTTCTAAAAGTGCTGTCTAATTCAGTGTCTGTATGGAGTTGTGGTGTGGGTTTTTCCTAGGCACAGGGGATGTTTGGCAGACAGTAAAAGCTGTATTCCACCATGTGTGGGGTGTATTAGCTGCTGCTGAGCTCTACCTGATCCCTCAGCTGGCTTGCAGAGGGCCTGGAGCTGGGGACCCCAGTCTGCAGCAGTCAAGGGGAGTAGAGTGGTCCAGAGGGACATCTGGGTACCAGAAATCCTTTTAGTCTTGACAACAGCCAAATGAGCCCTTGCTCCTTAAGGTGCAATTTAGTAACAACAAATGATGGTTGCTGCCAAAGCAGGACTTGGTATGGAAATTAAGTTTCTTGGAAAACTGGTCTTCGTGACTCTGAGGATCAGCTGAACTCATCACACTCATTGACAGGGAAAGCTCAGCACGTGTGGTCTGGTGTGTGGAGCTTGCTTTGGTTTCCTTGGTGTCTCAGGACATTAGATCTGTGATCAGAGATCATTAGCTGAGGAGATTCAATGGTAGCAAGAGAACCCTTGAACTTGTCAGATCCTGGGAGCACTGTGTGCCAGAAAACTTCTTCCAGAACTAGGAAGAAGTTCCTACATATGCAGTGAAGATCTTTGGGCAGTGGCAGATTCTGGGTGTCTTTCCCTCTCTGTTCTGTGCCAGCTGCCCCAGGCTGAGTAGGTGTCAGCTGAAGATTTCTTATGTGACTGTGTTGGTGCTAGGGCAGAAAATCTGCTGAATCTGGACATGTCATGCTTTGGATATTTGATGCAAGAAAATGCTTTCTAGTAAGGAGGATTATTTTACTGACAAATTTTCCCTAGTTGTGTGCTGTGAGCTGAACTTGCTTCTTAAAGCAGCCTGGCTATGACTGTGCTTGAGTGGCTATCAGATGGTTTTTGTGTTAGGTTTTTCTTCCCCCAATTTCTGCATGGGTGGGATGGACTGGTTGCAGCAGCACAGCTGCTAACATCACACAAGGCACGGTGCTGTGACGTTTCTGGCTCAGCCTGTGTTACCTGAGGGTCTGCTTTCTACAGTTTGGTGACAGGTTGACTTATTGTACTCACCAGTTTGGGATGAGCTGAGATAAATGCTTAACTCAGTCATCTGGTGCAGACTCACCAAAAATATTTCTGCAGCGATGACTGTATCACCTGGAGACAAAGAACACAGAGTCCTTGCAGTGCAGTTTTTTCTTGTGCATGTGGATTAAGGCATGGGTGGCAGAACAAACACTTCTCAGGTTAGTGTTCAGCCACCCTGGGCTGGTCTTGAGAGCCAGGTAATAACAGCCTGGTTGTGTTGCTGCTGTGTAGAAAGTCCTTGTGATCAGTAGAGCCGTGGCTGCTGGGCTGTGCTGGCGGCACCATCACCCTTCTTCTGACACAGAGCCTTCAGGTGCTACTCTGCATCTTGTGTACGTGCCTCCTGCTGTCCCCTGGGACCCCTGGAGCCCCGTGGGCAGCAGTGTCCTTCTGTGTGCCCTCCAGCAGGCTCACCTCTGCTGCAGCCCTGCGCTGATGAGCGTGATGCTGGGTGAATCAGTGCTGCTGCAGTGTCACCTCATGCCTCGCCACCTCTCGTGCCACCTCATGCAGGATCTTCTGTTCCTCAGGCGCTGCTGTTTACATGCCCCATCTTGGGAGACAGGGCTCCACCGAGGCACTTGGCATGACTAAAGAGGCACTCTGTGTCTGGGAGATTGCTCTCCTGAGGTCAGGCTGCCTGCTTAAATCCTGTTTTAATTCCATCCCCTAGCAAAGCTGGCAGCTTGCCTGGTGAGTGGGTGTAAAGTGCAGCTCTCTCAACTGCCAAGCAATCCTCTTTCTGTTTGTGCTGTGGACAAGAATGGGGTGTCTGCTGTCCTGCTCCGTCAGCATCCTCGCATCTGTTGGAGGGAATCACTCTTGCTGAAGATTGGATCTGGCTTTGTTTAGAGCTAGAAGGGGAAAGGATGAAAATGCAGCTACCCTCTGTAGTTTTGTAAGGAAATGCTTCAGAGTTTAGTGGACCAGAATGGCCAAGTTTGTGGAGAGTGGAGAGTTCTGCAGTGTTGAACTTCGATTTGATGCTGGCTTCCCCAGCCAAGTATCCCACTGTGCAGGTCACAGAAACATCCAGCAAATGTTGACCACTAAATATAGACCTCAGTCATGGGCTTTTTTTAGAGGGAGTTGTCTTGCCGCATTTCTGAAATTATGATCACTGTTTTACTCATGCTGTGTGTAAAGCACATACCTGTGTTCCTCTCACATGATTAAGGTGTCATGGAAGAGCCAGCAACGTAGTGGTTGGTGGCCTCCAAAGCTCCTGTGGAAGGTAGCATTACTCAGACTATAATGACAGATTAAGGCATGTTTCCCAGGAGTAATTGGAAACTGAAAGGCTGTTGTGTTCACAGTTTGATAGTAAAGCTCTGGTGGCTGCTGTTTGTGCTGCTGCTCTTGAAGCTCCAGCAGTGTTTCCACCATGAAAATTTCCACTGTGTAAATCCTTGTGGTGACTGAACACATTTGGAGTGAGCAAAGCAAGGAGGTGAAGATTTGGATGATGGATGGGAAGAGTTGTCTCCTAATCAGTGGCTGGGTGGGATTAAATTCAGGTGGAAAAACACTGTTTGAATTTATTTCACATATTTATAGGCTCAAACCAAAGCCTAATAAAAAGATTTAATTTTATGACGGGACTGAACTTGCCACTAAACTGTGAAACTGCAATAAACCTGTGTGTCTCAAAAGCTTATCTTAGTGCTCAACCTTGTGTAGAGAATTGAGGGAACAGTTCACTTCTGTGCATTTTCCCTTCTCCTCTTGCTTTCCCACACCACTTGCCTTCCCACCTGTTGATACCAACTGAGAAGCTTTGCACAGCAAACAGAGGGTTGGTGCTGTGGTAGGAATCCAGGCTGGATGGCTCTGGTTTGCTTTGGAAAACACCCAGAGAAGCAGATGTGGGTCTTCCATGAGGCAAACTGCCTCCATCCCAGAAGTGAGATATAGTGGGAATGAGAAGCTAAGCACAGGGATGGTCAGCAGAGGTGGTGGTTTTTGCAAAGGCAAGGAAAGGTTTTTAGTTTGGTTTTGTTTTCAGAGTAAGTATATATGGTTTTGCTTGATGTTTCTTGTTGTCTGGCTGGTGTTTTGGGTTTTTTTCCTGCTGTTACTTCTGTTCACATAGCAGTAGCAAATGGCAAATTTGGTGGAAAATGAACATGAATGATGTTATCTTCCAAGGCAGTGTTTCTCAGGTGCAGACCTAAACATACTTTGCTTAGGAGAAAGCATCTTAATTGTCTTCAGATGTTACTTTTCCTGTCTGAGAAATGTAATAATAAATGTCCACAGCAGAATCCAGGGATGAGCCCTGCCCACAGAAAGCTTTGGAACCTCTGCTGTGCTTATTGTATAGCAAAGACACATTTTAATTGTGCATTGACTCCTGCTTTATAATGTGCAGACCTTTAATACTACCATAGAGATCCTGTCAAAATGCAAAGTGAGGATCTCAGAGCTGCATTTGTTTACAAAGCAAGGTTGTTTCAAGGGGGGCCGATAGAAATGAATCAAATTGTGCATCACTGGTTGCTTAGGGCAGTAATGTTCAGTCTGGCTGCAGGAGCACCTGGCTTGTCTCCTAGCATCAGAATAACAGGAGGAATTAGGTCAGCTGAGCTGGCATAGTAGGGATCAACCAGACAGTGTGGTTCCAGTGGAGGGGATGAAAGATGCATAATTTTAAGTCATTAGAGATGCCATTTAGCCAAGCATCTTACAAACCTCCAGGAAGGGGGAGACTCCCAGCCAGCTCTGTGTGCTCTCTCTGGGATGTGAGAGCTGCTGGTGTGAAGGGAAGCCCAGGGACCCCAGGGAGTGGTGCCAGGCAGGGCTGGGAGGCAGCCCAGGGGCTGTGGGGTGGGCTCTGCGTGTCCCTGTGCGTGCTGTCACCTCACCCTGCACACACCCCAGTCATCAGGAAACTCTTCATTTGCATTTGATGCTCTTTTCATTTGGTTGGCAATCGTAGCCAGCATACTAAATGTGTTTAAAAATGCTCATTTCTGTTGTTTAAATAGAGAAATTTAGGTTTGATGCAGGTTTGTTCTCATGTTTCTCTGGCTTCCAGTAACTGGGTTTTTTCCCTTTCTTAAATTAAGACTGTTTTAATTTGAAAGGAAACTCATGCACTTTTTCTTTATACTCCTTGTTTCCACACCTTTGTGGTAACAAGTGTGCTTGTTTTATTAAGTCTGGTGAATGAAGTATGAAATAAGTGGATGGAAGAGAGAAGATTTGCAAAGGCCAGTCACTCATGCAGCTGCCACAGGAAACCCTGAGAGGCTGGACCTCTAATTTTCAGAGCTGCTTAAAAAAAAAAAAACAGAAAAACCCAAATCAAAACAACTCTTGCAGCGATCAGACTGTGTTTGGTATATACCATTAAAAACCAAGCAATTCCCAACTTTATCAGTGGGACTACATTAATCAAACTGAAGTCAAACCTTGGGACTGAGTCACTTTGCTTGTATGTGCACGTCTCAGTAAATTAATGTGTCTCAATGAGTGTGATTAAAACTGAAATATCCACCTCAACCCTTAGCTCTCCCCCCACTACCCCTGCTCATTGAGCAAGCTCATAAAATGCAGCATTTAGGTATGCAAGGATTTAATTCCAGTACGTGTGACTGGGCTTAAGGTAATGGGGAATTCAACCTAAAATGTTCAGTTTATAGTATGGCTGTGATACAGGAAGGAGACGAGGAATAAATACAGAAAAGCAAGTCGGATCTTGATTATTTTTGTCATTGTTGTTAGAATTCTGAAGTTTCCTCTCTTGATAGCATTAATATAATTCATTGCCATTTGCACAGGAGCTTGCCTTTGTTTGAAAAAGCTTCTAGATATTATTGGCAAAAATATAACTACTTCCTTCCACCCCATGTCAGAAAGTCCAAACTTTTCAGAATTCTGCTGTTTTTTTTTTTTTTCCCCTACATTCTTACCCGTGTGCAGCTGCTGCAGCCTGCATTCAGGGGTCTTTGGGCAGTGGTGTCTCTCAGGAGCTGGCTGGGGGGGTCCCAGATGCTGCAGTGTTACCCTCAGAGCAACGTGACTGCTGTAAGAAGGGATTGCTTCTCAGTGTTCCAGCAGCACGAGTCTTAATTTGCTCTGATGTGCATGTTTTTGTCTTGCCTTGAAGCTCTGTGACCTGTGAAACCAGCACTTTGTTTCTGTACCCCATTAGGATGTGGATCCCATACTTCGGTTTCTGTGGTTAGGCTCGGTGGCGGCTCCAGCTGTGACTTGCTGTAGTGTGCTGCCCTGCAGGGCTCTGTCTGCAGAGGAGAGTCAGGTTTTTCTGTCTGAGCTCTCTGCAAGTGTGTTGGGTCTCAGGGCTTTGTTTGAGGCCAGCAGTGAGTTTGGGAAGCCCAACAGCTGGGCTGTGACACCGCCACTGTCGCTGCCTGGGGGACAGGTGGGGCTGGGCTGAAGGAACCTGTTGGAAACTCATGTCCAGTGGTGGGGATGGTGAAGTTTCTTCAGGTCACTTGAAGGCTGAGCTGCCTCGCCAGCAGTGATCCCATCTGGCTGTGGTGGTATGAACTGCCTAGAAAAGAACATGACATGACGTTGTCCTGTTTGTTTTCTAATGTCATGCAAGCAGACTTTAGAACTGTTGCCAGGGGGATGGGAAATAGTCTCCCTCCCTTCCTGAAGCCTGTGTAGTACTAGAGAATGGTTTTCCTGCTGTTTTTAATCTGCCCTGCAGTACAACCTGTCCTGGAACAACTCATCTGTTTTACAAAGGACGGTGCAGTAGTGCCTGGAATGGGGCGGTGGGCAGTGCTGACCCATGGCACCACTGTTCTTCCAGTTCTACGAAAATCTGCCTGCTGCAAGGCCACCCATAAACCATTTTTGTGCTGCATGGCCTCCCTTCTGCTTCCTCCACATCCTAGAACAAGCTGGCAGGTCGGAAGGAAGCAGAGTGCAGTCAATGGCCAATTGTGGGCAGAAGTTTGTGGGCCTCGCCAGGTCTTGCTTCTGATGCTTACTCCATGGGATCTGCATTAAGAAATTAGAAGCCCTCATTGTTTTGGCAAGTCACAGATCTGCTGACTCTGGAAATAACACCTTCCAGTCAATAGCAGTAGGTTTTACCTTTCTTCATCTGAGTTAATTGGCCCCTGAATTGGAAACCTGCTCAAAATGTTCTTGAGTTCCTTTTCGATGATGTTCAGGAGGAGTGAGGAGGATAACCAGGGCCAGAGAACAGAAACACAAGAGGCTCTTGAGTCCTGTTTTTCTTTGCACTTGGGGTCAAAAGGCATGTGAATATCTTCTGGCTATTTGCTTTAGATCGGTTTTCCAAAGGTTCTCCCACACTTCTGATTGATGTTGCCATTGTCCCTTATCTTGCTTCCATTCCAACAGTTGCATCAGAAGATAATCCTTGCAAATCGTGACAATTTTCCTTTCCCTTTCCAGAGGCTAGCCTGCTCAAGCCAAGCTGTGAGCCACAGTGAAACAGTACTAAGAGATTTTACTTTTTGGAAGGTTTTTTTTCCGTCTCTTGAGAAGAGTGGGTTTGTTTTTCCCAAACCCAGTCAGCTTGGAAGCCCCTGTCAGAGCTAGGGACTTTCCAGGTGTCATTGGCCTAAGAATTGGCTTCTGTAAAGCAAAGTTGTGTTTGTTTGGACTGTGTTTGTGACTCCAGTGCCACTGTCAGAAAGCAGTGACTGACCACAGGTTAGTAGGGTAGGGTGCTGGCTCCATGAGATCCTTCTGGGAAAACAGGAGGATGTGGTATGCAGTGCTTCTGCTGCAGTGAGTAGGGGAAGTAACAAGAAAGAAATGGAAAAACTTAGCTTTCAGTTGGTGTTATCTTCCACTGTCAGACCCTCAGTTTTATGTTATGCTTCTGTTGTGTTGGTGCAGTTGGTTAAGTCCTGGCCCTGCTTAGAGAGAGCCATGTGCAGCAAAATTATCTTTGCTTGGCAGCATCTGTGGGTGCTGTTGGAGAGGTAGTGTTGACCAGCTCGTGGTAGCTATCTCCTGAGAGGCACAAACCCTCTGCCATCACAGGGATGCCAGCAAACACCCAGAAAAGTGATAGTTTTGAGACTGGAGTGTAGGCAACAGGATCCTTGTCCCCCCACAGTGCTCAGCACTGGAGCTGCCTTCATTTTCAGTGTTCTTCCTGCATATCCCCCAGCTGTCCTAGAGAAGAGGCCTTGTGTGAGGTAGAAGTCATTCTTTGCTGGATTTTCCCCAGAGTCTAGTACAGCACTGGTCTCACACAGATTGGTGAGAACACTGCACTGCAGAGAGAATCTCCGAGTGTTGTGTAATCAAATTTTCACTTTTTTCCCTTCCTGAACACCTTTCTAAACTTGGTGGCAGGCTGAGTGCAGGGGTAGAGTGCAGAGGAGGATTTTTCTAAGGAAAATTCCTCTCAGAGACTTTTTAAGCTGTGGTAGGAGGATGACTAACTGTGGGTACACCCCAACATTTCCCTTTGGACACACCTAAACACACTCTTTCCAAGAAGAGGATCATGCCACCTTCCAGTATGGGTAGAGAGAAAATTTAAAGGGAGACAGGACCATTGGGTCTTCATGTCCCTAACACCATGTCTCCTGGTGTCACAGTGAGGAATTTTAAAGAGCACAGTCTTGGGGTGATTTATGGTGTATTGCTAAGTGAGGTTTCTTCATTTCTTTGTCTTCCATCAGCAGATGTGTGTTATTTGTAGACAGCAGAGGCTGTTGCCTATTTTTACACTCAATTAAATTGTAACTTCATCACTGGGGCCTCTGCTGTAAGAACAAATCAGGCAAGGATCCAGACTGATTAATTATCAGCTTAATGCCTTTGGCAGAGGCGTTTTGCTGCTATTGTGGGGCATAGTCAGGGTACTGCTGCCCTTTGTGATGACAGGAAAAGTTAGGGGTTGTGTCTGTGCTATTCCCTTCATTGAGCTTGTTTAGTGACAGGATTAGGCTTGGCTCTACGGACTGGCACGCGTGAATAAGAGGTCCAGAGGAAATTATCTGTAACACTTCTTGAAAATAAGCCTCTGCAAAAATACAGCAAACTAATACTTTTCTTAATGTGGAAATGAGTGGAGTTGGGCATTTTGCTTTGGTTTTCAGAGAAACTGGTAGCTTGCAAAATTTGGCTTGCAGTATTTTTTTTCCTGTTTTGTTAATGAAAAAATCATAAATATAGTGGAAGGATAAAAATGGACAAGAAGTAGTTTCTGCTGCTGAATCAGCTTGAGAGAAGTCCATTAGCCTTTTTGAGAAACCAGAAGTCTCTTTAGACAGCTGAGTCTGTTTTAACCACCGTAAGCTCTACTGGCTTTTTCCAAACGTGAATTTTTGTTCCTGAGACCCTTCTTGAAATAAATGTTCTGTAGAATTTTGCCAACAAAACAAATCTCTTTCTTGCAAGTGGGTCTTGAAATGATGAAGCTGCAAATCTGTAAGTTTGTTCTCCTTGCTGCAGGCATCTGTGATTTGAAAATACCCTTGCTAGATGTTCCTCTGCTGCTGTGGGTGCAGCAGGGAGGCCAGAGCTGCCTGGTGAGGTTGAATTTTCAGAGGGTGCTGTTGCCAGCGATGGTTGGGGGAGCCACTGACTTCTCGAAGCCTTTCAGGCATTGCCCTCTTATCACACCAACACAGAGTGAAGAGATAGAACCACCAACCACCAAGGTCGTGTTGTTGTTGGGAAAGTCAAGCAGAGCGTCTCCCTGGCCTGTGCAGGTCCTTGTTTAACCCTGGTCACTGCACACACTGGCTGCCAAAAATCAGTGACTTCCTTGGTGATGTTTGTTTGCAGAGTCTTTAAATAATGTAGATTGGAAAAACAACCAGACTGCAGAGTGTATCTTAGCTCTTGGCTAATAAGTTATTACAAATATCTTCTGGACTTGGTTTGTGTAAGCTCTGGTTCCTCTTTGTTTTCTATATAGGTAATAATATACTGAGCTTCCCCAAAGCCTGCTGGCACTATACATATTAAAGTGCAGAGTTACTGAGCTGCAGTGATCACAGCATGTTTAGCCAAGAAGTGTCTATGAAGACTCTTTCTGTGGCGGTGATGAACTTGGTGTGGGCTGCAAAAACCACTTCAGACACTTCCTGTGTGCCCAGCAGTTGCCCTGCAGTGAGTTCCCTGAGCAGCTGCATTGCACTTCTGGTGTATCTCGTATCTTCTGGTACATCTGGAACTGCAGTTCCTGTAGAAGTGAAAGTCCTGGGTGTCTTTTATCAACCTTGGCTTTCTGCTGTTCCTGCTTAGGACAGCAGGAGCTGGTGGGCTTTGAATGCTCCTGAGAGTTCTCCCTCAGTGCTATCTCAGGTGCAAAGCTTGTGATGATGCCTGGGGTTTTCTTCTTGCACTGCTTCCCTGGGCTGGTGCTTTTAACCACAGACTGGGTTCCCACTTCATCCAATGTGTGTATGAAATTGGATGACTTAATCTGTGCTGCTTTCAAATGCAGAGGCTGAAAAACAAAGCCTGTTGAAAGAAGTGTTTGTAATGCAAGGAAGTGCAACAAACACTTTCTTAAGTATCACAGAAAATGGCTTTTTGTACAAACAAGGGGACTTCTGAAAGCTCAGCTGGGCTTGGCAATGAGAACAGCTGTAAGAACCGAGGGTGGCCCTGGGCTCTGGTGGACACTTGAGCCCCTCCAGGGAAGGTGGCCAGTTCCCCTGCAGCTGTGGCTGAGTCTCTCAAATCACAGATAATTCATCTTCCTCCTCCCTCCCTCCCTCTTCCTACAACCAGTCTTCAGCAAACATCTGGAAACCCAGATTTCACATTGTGAGGTTAAAAGAGGATAGAAGAGAAAGTGAGAGGTGCTGAGGACTCCAGGCATTGGCAAAGGCAGGGAATTTGGTACAGGTTGATGGGAGGCAGAGTCCTGTGGACAGACCAGGGTGAAAGGGCTGAGAGCAGACAGGGGAGACTGCCTGGAAACTAAACAGCTGCTAGGGTGGATTCTGGGGTTTTTGAAATGGTGTGGGTCAGAAGAGGAATCAGGTGTATGGGTATCTAAACAGCCTGTGAGTGAAGTCATGCTGCCCTGGAACCCTGGAAATGGAATCTCTTGCTCTGCCTCTGCTTTCAGGACTTCACTCACCCACACAGTTATTGCCTTTGAGTATCCCCAGCTGGGCCTTGAGTTTAGGAGTGACTTCTAGCTCACAGATTTTATGTAGTGGGTCTACTTCTGTCTGACTTCTGTTTCAACAACAGGATTTAGTCATTTGACCGCCTGGGTCTACCCAGAGTGGAAGTATTTGGCTGTTTTCATGTCTGTTCTTTGGCAGTGGTTTGGTGGCTCTGCTGGACACGTGCCAGGTAGCCACTGGTGTCACCACGTGCTGCAAAGCCACCAAGGCTCCTGTTGTGTCTCTGTGGTGCTGTATTTTTGTGGGACACATCTCTGCACTACCCTGTGCTTGTACCATGGATATATGCACGTTTCCCAAGGGCTGGGGAGAGGTCAGCTAAGGCAGGAGGTGAACTCCCAAGATGGCAAGAGCATCACAGTGCAGCACCTGTAGAGCATTTGGCCTGGACTTTGCTGGTGTTGACCCCTGTTATAATCCAGAAAGCTTTAGCCACCTGATAATGGCACTGTTAAGAAAATATGGTTGGCAGGTGTTAGGTTTTTTGTCTGAGATCTTTCCTTTCTGCACTCCAATGGAAGGTGAGTCGAGTCTCTTGGACACTTTTCAGCCACAGGGTTGAATTGCAGGTCCTGAAGTTGTGCTGCTCTTATCTTTCTGTTCAGCCTAGCACTTCTCATGTGGGCACAGCTGCTATAAAGGGCCAAGTTAAATGTGGAAATGATTAAGGCTCTAAGATAGCAGTGTGCCAGCATCTGTGTTGCGTGCCACTGTTAATCCCTGGAGCCCGAAAGGACATGGAGGCCCAAGCCACAATACAGGAGATCAGCTTGCTTAAACAGATGCACTCTCACAAACCAATAACATGCCTAAATACCTGGCATTTTCAAAGCAAGCAGTCTTCCAGGAATTAACCTATAATGTTTTTACCCTTTCTTCAGTCTGACTCATAGCAGAGAACAGATTATCTGTTTAAAAGGTAATACAGCAATTAAATGTCTGAAATATTTCAGTGCATAAATCCCTTATTTTTCCATTTTCTATTTCTCCAGGAACTGGCAAACTCTGTCTACTTGGTTATGGAGGTGAGTGTGTCTTTTTTTTTTTTTAACCTCCTTTCTCTCCCTCTTTCTCATTTTAAATTTTTTTAACTCATTTTAAGCAGATGAGCATGTTTCACAAGTGGTGCTTTGTGCTGGCAGTCTCACCTGTGAGGCCTTGTTAATCTAATCTGCAGCTCAGGCCTTGGAGAGTGTGAGTGCAGAGAGCAGCCAGGGGATTTTTCATCTTGCTGCTCTCAGAAGGTCGTGCAGGCACAGGCTTAAGCAGTCAGACACTGAAGCTCAGGGGTCAGATGGGTGCTGCAGGGGAGTGTGTGTTCAGGCATACACCAGAGAGAATGTTCTGGACACAGATTACCTGCAGAGCCTCTCAGTGTTTCCTTTCCTCTGCAGTTCTCACTCGGAGGTCTTGTTGACTTTTCTTAATGATGTGGAACATTGATGTGAGGAGTTTCGGTTTTGAGCTGGGTCCACTCCCAGGCTTTCCTCAAACAGCTTTCTGGTGGTGTCTCCAGTGGTGACCCCTGTGCTTTGTTCTGGTTTTACCTCTCTGATGTGCTTGAGCATGGATGAGCACAAAAGCTGGTTGATGCTGGTGTATCATTATGCAGCATAACATTTAGGGGAAATAGGAGAGGAAACCCAGAGGAATGGGCTTTTCCCTGACAACTTTTGAATTTGTATTTTGACATGTGTGATTATTTATATTTAAATACAGTGATAAGCCTGCCATCCTACTGAAGTTGACTGTTTTTCTTTTTAATTTTTGATTTGCCCTGTATTAACTGAGTTTTCTGTTCTGTTTACAGTACTGTAATGGTGGTGACCTGGCAGACTACCTTCACAGTAAGTACAACAGTATGGAGAATATCCTCTGTGGGGTTCATCCTTCATAATAATTTGAAAACTGAGAAGCCATGACAATAAAAGCTAGTCTTATAGTCCTTTCTGTGTAGGCCAGTGGTGACTTGTCAGTAGTTATATATTTTAGTTACAATGGCCTTATAGGTTAAACGTATTCCCACACTGCTGGGGACACAGTTTGTCTTTTCTTGGTGACTGGCAAAAAGCTATTTGTACTGAAGCCTTGCAGTTCTGTACTGTTGGACCAAAATAACATCCCAAGAGTATATTCTCTAAGTTTATCCCTAAGATGTTCCCACATCTAGGGCAGAACATATTTCCTGTCTCAGCATATTGAGGATGGCTGTGGTGTAGCCAGAAATGCTGTGAGGGTGACAAAACCCACTAACTTTGGGGTCTTCTGGAGAGTATAGCACAAGTGTCTGGGACTGTGGTGCCTTGAAGAACTCTTTGGTGAGACTCAGGAGTGTCTTTGCCACCAAGCCAAATGCTTTGCAGGTCATCCAGCTGTACTGCTGGGACTCAGGCAACCCCTCCAGGTATTTTTCAGTGCAGCACAGGTACAGGACCCTGGCATTTGTGAAAATCACCTTGCACCTCAGTACCTAGAACAGACAGGAAGATAAAATGTTTAACAATATACTTGGCTGCACTCAGACACAGCCTCTTTTTTTTTTTTTTTTTTTCCCTTAAAATAGCTTTCTGGTTGTTTTGCATGTCAACTAGAAGATTACTAAATGTGAAGAGACAACTTTAATCTCATTTCATGTGTGGCTCTGGGTCATGGTTAAACAAAGTTTGTTCACATTGTTCAAATTAAAAGCTAGTCAGCTGGATAATACTTCAGGCTTCTTACTGAGGTATGTGATGCCTGGAAATGGCAAAAATTGAAGGATTAAAAGATAAATTTACATTTGCCCTACAGCTAGGGTTGGTGTCCCTAGAATGATAATTTGGGGCTTGATGCTAGCATGTCACACTCTTCCTACAGGGTAATGAATTATATTTATGGACTTGAATTTTCAGAAGGGGTTTAGTACTTGAAGGAAAAAGAATATTCTGCCTTTCATGTGTTTAGTTTGTTTAAAGTGTGAGGGAAATAGAAATGACAGACATTTGTTTTTTAAAATCCAGGTTTAGTGTGCTTTGTCTTAGATATGTTTTGCATCTGTTGGGCATTGCTGTGCTCTAAAAGGAGCATCTTTAGTGGTGGCAGAATGCTCTTATAAACACCAGTGGAAGATGGTTTTGTATCTGGTACCTTCTTTTTCTTTCTGAATGCAAATGCAAATTTTATAAATCAAATGCTTTTTAAAAATAGTGACACTTCAGTTTTACCAGTGCATGGGCTTTGAAAACTTAATTTTTTTGCTTTCATGCACATGAAGTGAACCTTGATCTTAAAGCACTGGGCTGTGCACTCTCATTGGCAAACCTCTGTGTGTGTAAACAAGAAATTATAGAAACAAATGACAGAAACAAGGGTTTATAGAAAATCTTCTGGTCTGTACTATTACTTCTGTGTGTGCATTGTCATCTTTTCCCTTCTGCCACCCTCATCCTCCCCAAAAAAAAACCTAAAGAAAAAAGTGAAGCATGCAATTAGTTAGGGTGTTAATGCAGCTCACTTCCTCGTTTATAATTTCAAATTACTCAGGAAGTTGGTGGCTGGTATGAGAAAGTGACAGTGAATTGTATTTTCCAAATAAAATTCAGTTTTACCCCAGTTTGGTTTGTTGGAGTGTTACCTGGTGCAAGACTTGATCCTTCTTTGCCTGAGTTCATGTGAGGAAATTTAACCTTTAGCTGTGTAATATATGTAATAAAGAAATAAAATATTTTGGTTTGGCAACTGTAAAGATTGTTGTGACTGGGAAGTTGGTGCTTAGTTTTGTTTTAACTCTTAAAGCTTGTGTGCTGGTTGGCAGTGAAGAGAACCCAGCAGGCACCAGAGGGAGGAGTCAGTAAGGGACTACAGCAAGAAGGTTTAGTTACTCCCATCACTGCCAGATCCCAGAGCCTGGATAATTGTCAGCTTTCTGCATCCCACCACATGCTCCTGTGGGGCATCTCCTCTTCCAGCTTCTGCAGGCACCCAGGGTGCTTTTGACAGGAGTGATTTTTCACTGAAAACTCATTTGGAAAGTTTAGATTTCTTCAGTGTTTGACTGGTACTCAGGAGGCTCATCTCTATTGAGTGGTTATTGTGCTGCTTCAGTTATTTTGATAATTGTGTGATGGTGTTTAATTGCAGCATCTACTTTCCCACTGGCTCCTCAGACATTTGTGCTGGTAGTTCCTGTAACACTTAAGCAAGCAGCACATGCAAATCCCCTGGTTCTCATTGAATGAGTTGCTTGTAAGCTTCCAGATCCATTCTGCCCTCTAATTACAGGCATTAGGCAATATGGTAATTCCATGTTGAATCCAAAGGCACTCTAATTCTCCTTGTCTTCATGACTGGAGGACGTGCATGGGTGCACGTTGCAGTGCACTGTGTGTGTCTGGCAGGGTGATGGTGTTGGGCAGCCCCATCCATCCCTGGGGTGTAACCCAAGGCTCTCTGTGTGTGTGTGATGGTGTTGGGCAGCCCCATCCATCCCTGGGGTGTAACCCAAGGCTCTCTGTGTGTGTGTGATGGTGTTGGGCAGCCCCATCCATCCCTGGGGTGTAACCCAAGGCTCTCTGTGTGTTCTGCTCAGCACAGCTGCTGTGGTGGTGGTGTCCTTTAGAGGTACAATGCAATTTCCCTTCTGGGAGTTCTCTAGATGTTGCTTTCACTGGAGGCCATGATGTACTGAGCTGAGGGTGGCAGGTCTCTGCTGTGCATGGTAGAGCTGTGGGAAGTGTTGCACACTGATCAGCTTTTGTACAGGAATAACTGGAATTCTGTGTCCTCAGGTACTCAGGAGGTCAGAGCAGGCTGGTCTGAAATTCTTTCTTAAATTCTGAGTTGTCATTGGCACAGTCTGTTAGGGACACTTCATAAGAGCATATTTGTGACCTTTCTTAAACTGTTGCCTTCATATTGTAACAGGGAATTTCTTGGTTTGACCAGGACAAACCGTGCAGGGAGCTTTGATCTTTCTAGTCCATCCCAAGTGGTGCAGGGACCCTGTTGCAAACCAGAGGTATGAGGCATTGCTCTGTAGCTTTCCTCCCTCTACAGCCAGGTAATTAAGAAGATCTTGTCCTATCACAGATATATCTGGAATAAGTCTTCTGACTTGTACAGAAGATTCACTGCAGTGTCACTGACCATACTCTGGTACAAGCCAGGCCCCAAACAAGTCAGCTTGGTCTCAGACTTCAGTGTGACTTGGATTGGGCCCATGTTAGAGATACTTGGGACACCTGTGGGTAAGAGGAGATGTTCTTTTTCCTAAATAACTTTGCCAAAATGGTGTTGTAATACAACGTCACTGGGTGTACTCCAGTACATCTGCTCTTGGATCAATGACAAGGGCTGTTTACTGCAGTTTACCTGGCAGCCTCTTGCAGGTTGAACTTCTCAGAACAGGCTTCTTAGGTGGCTTCATCCTTTTTCTCTGCATCTAGAGCTTGAGACATGTGGGCCCCACAGTGACCCAGAGTAAATATTTTCTCTGATCTACTGACCTGAGCAGCCCAAGGCAGTAAGCAGAGTGCCTCATCACTGAAGTGAAGCCATGAAAATAAACACAGGGATATATTACTGCTTCTCAGTAATGGTAGAGTAGGGCTTGTGAAACAGCATCCTCTGCAAGAATGCATTGCTCACCACAGACATCCACAGGGATACCCAGACTTTAATGCAGGATTTTTTTTGCCAGCAGTTTTCTGGTGAAGATTTTAATATGCCCTTTTTACAGGGACAGACTTACAAGTTCCCTGTTTGGGATGTAGCAAGGGAAGAGAGTTGTTTTGTTCTCCACTTGTTTGGGTTTTTTTGATGGCACCTAAGTTGAATGAATTTTCTGTATCTTCTCTTTCCCTCTGCTGTTGGTAGCTGGTCTGGGAGGACTTTTGCAGACCAGTGTCCTGAAGTCATTGAAAATGTCAGTTGTATTTATGTTTCTGTCCTTCAGTTGCAGATTGCTGCTGTCACACAGTGGGCTGAGCATGACAGATAAGGAGTTTTGTTTTCCAGTGTTACAGCCTGGTTGTTAATGGAAGGAGGTAGAAGGGTATTGCCCCTGCCCTTCCCAAGGAACTGACTGTCCCTTCTCTGTTCCTGAGGGCAGAGCCTCAATTTCCCATCCTGCCTTCCTACCTGGATTTGTGAGATTTAATGCCGCCAGAGGATGCAGCAGACTTCTCTGTCTGATTTTGCAGCACTGCAACATGGTAGCTCCACTCTGCTACTGCAGTTTCACTGTGGGAATGTGTCTGCGGGTTTAAGACACCAGTTTAGATTCTCTGTGCCAGGAAAACAGTTCTTTTGCAGGGCTGAGAACTTTGTACAGACTTCTGTGAAGTGGAAAAGCTTAAATTCTGCAGGAACAGGTAGTTCAGAAGCCCTGTTTTCTATGGATGAATGGATTTTTGTGATCTTGGTAGCAATGTTGTTGTTTTCAGTATTATAAAGAGTTAGAATTCCCATCAGGGAGGCTCAGCTGCTTTGCTGAGGGCTGGTGCTGTGTTAGCCTTATAGACACCAAATTATCTAAATGAGAGGGTAACACCTTAAAGCCATGGCACCCTCTTGGGACTGCAGCTCAGGACAAGGCTCTTCACAGTTCCTCTGCTAGAGTGTGATTAGCCAGGAGCTGGTAATTGCCTGCTGCCTTCATAATAAGAATTATCAAGTTTCAAGTCTTGCTTTGTGTTTGGGGGAGGGTGATCAGTCTGTCCTTTCCTGGGCCTGAGCTGAATTGGGAAAAAAAAACAACTTCTGAATGCCTGCTCTTTTGTTTAAAGATGGTGTTTTAACCATTCCTGTATAGATTTCCTTGAGTATAAATGTAGAAATACTGCAGAGCCCTTTTGTTGGAGAGAATATTGAGCACAGCTAAGAGATGCTGGACTTTGAATAGACAGAAAATGGTATGGGACTGAGAATGCTGTGGTATTTCAGCAGGAGGTTGGGGAAGCCTTTGTTTAAAGATGAATCAGTGCTTTCTTCAGAAGATGCAAGTGTGTTTTGAAGACTTAAATCTGAGATGCCTCTTACTATCCTTAAAATCCCTTCATAGAATCTCCCCTTCTGGGAGAGGAGTCTCGTGAGCTCCAGCTGAGTGCCAGTTCATGAGGAAAAAGGCTCAGTGAGGGGAGAGAAACTCTGTGTATACATGTGCACTGCTCTCACGTGTTGTGAGTCCAGGACCACCTGATAGCCATGGTGACACTTAACTGTGCTTGTGCCTCCTGGAGCAGTGAGGCTTGGGAGTGGTGGGCGTTCATTTTCTGTTCTAAGCGCTACTTAACTTATCTGTGTCCCTTGCTGCTTCCCATCCACATATTTTAAAAGTTAGATTTTTAATTTCCTGTGTTGTGTTAAAGCTGTGTGCAGCCTCAGCTGTGTTTTCATAAGGATTCCTCCCTCTAGCTGACTGGGTAGAGTGATGTTTTGAAGCTCCTGCCAGCCTGTTTTAATGTCTTACTAGAGAACAGCTGGAAAAACTCTAATGAAGTCCTGAGTAATTTACAGGGAGCTTTTACAAAAGATATTATTTTTTTTCAAGGGGAATAGTGCTTGCTTGAAGCCTGACTTGCTCAGTGACTGACAGGGAGGCAGGCTGGTAGCACTGTTGATCCTGGGGTTTGTTCAGCAGGCTGTTCCCAGCTTTGGCAAGAGTTTCATACGTATAGCTCTTAAAATAACGAGAGCTGATGTTGCACTGCTCTGATTAGAAGAGCTGGTTGAAAATTATTTTAATCCCTTCAATATTTATTTTCACACCATGGTCCCTGGGAAGCCTGTATCTCAGGAGAGGCCACTTCAGAGCTTCTATATTTGCAGATTTTGATCACTAATGCATTCTTTTAGAAAACTCGGCTTGTGAAAATGTTTTGAGACATTCTTGCTGTATCTATAGATGTAGGGTGGAGGGTGGCAGGTGATTGTTTGCAGGGGTCATTTGGTAGGGTGTGTTGGACTGTGGTTCACCCAAACACTGGGTTTGGCATTAGAATTCTGGTTTGGTTGGGTGATGATGCACAAGGGTTAGGCCTAGACTTGGATTCATACCCTGAAGGTACAGATCTCTGCTGGCTATGTGCCCTAGCCTCCTGTGAGTTTAACCTATCAACTCTTCCCAGGTCCAGCATGAGCCTTAATGACTCTTGCAGGTGTAAATCCTGATCCTAATTGCTTTCCTCCTAGTTTCACCTTTAGACCTAGTCTTTGTGATAAAGCTCTGACTTGGGTATCCAGCAGGTGCTGACCACAGCTCACAGGGAGCCACAGCCCTGCCTGGTGCTTGCCTGGATCTGCCTGGCAGCTCTTGCTGAGGGAAGCCCTAAACCTCACCAGATGCCACTTCTGGACACAGTTAATAGCCCAGATTCAGCACCCAGTGCTGAGTTAACCATGAGAGACGGGGCTGAAAACAGCCCTGACCACAGAATAAGCTGGGAATGCAAATGCTCTCCCTTGTTCCCTGTAGGAATCATTCAGAAATGGTGTGTGGGGAAAAGACATCATATGTGGAATAAAATGACAAATTACAGTTAATTGCTGTGAGACTGTGCCCTCTGGGCTCCTCAGAGAACTGGCATTGTAAGTTTTTCATCTGTGGTTATTTTTCTTTCCTCCCTCCCAGCTATGCGGACACTTAGTGAAGACACCATCAGGCTCTTTCTCCAGCAGATAGCAGGTGCCATGAAAATGCTGCACAGCAAGGGCATCATCCATCGGGACTTGAAGCCACAGAATATCCTCCTTTCCTATGCTGGGGGCAGGAAATCAAATCCCAACAACATTCGCATAAAGATTGGTAAGACCCCACTACAACATCACCCTAAGCACTCAGGAGTTTGGTGAGGGATAGGTGGAAACCTCAGTCTTACTTTGGGGAACTGTCTAGGAGGAGAAAAGCATTGCTGCACTTTAAAAATACCCTAATGTTTTTCATTCTTAGCTCCTCTGGTAAATGTAGCCTTCAGCTGCCTCCAAGCAGTTGGAGCAAAAGCTTTCTGCTCTGCCAGGACACAGATGGAACACAAAGGAATTGGGCAGGCCTCGCTCTGCTCCCAACTGAATGGTGCCTCCCTCAGTGAAAACAAACACCAGCCTGCCCTAATTGGCTTGTAATCTCCAGGTCTACCAAGAAATAAGCAGAAGTGACTTTTGTCACTTGTGACTTTTGTCTTCAGCTTTTAACAGTATTGAGGTTAAATGTTGTCTGAAGACCTGACACTAGTTGCTCTCTTGTCTGGCCTCAGAGAGCAGAGTGGGTTTTCAGGCAGACCCAGAAGTAGGAGTTTTCCCAGTCTGAACCAGAGACAGGCTTCTCAACTGCATCAGAAATCAGCAATTCCCATTCTGCACATCATGCAAGTGGCACAGACGGACCAGTAGTTGGGATGAGTGCTCCAGAAATCCAGTTACAGAGCACACATATTCCCTGTGGTCCCTCAAAAATAAGATGGATATCACCCTCACACATGGGCTTTTGCTTATGTTACAACTCAGAGCTGAAGCTGACACCAATTAGGTAAAACTGCTCCTCAGCTTAACCTTGTGCTGTGGAGAAAGTGTTAGTGCTTTCCTTCGGCTGGGAAATGAGATCCAGTGAAAAAGTTTGAAATGTTACTGCTTGTTTGACTGAAGCATTTTGATGTGTTTTGTTTGTTTGTTTGTTTTTTGTTTTTTGTTTGTCCTCAAATGCAGAGTTAATATCTGAAAGGAAGGGATAGGGAGCTGCAAACACAGGCAGGAGAGCTGTGGGCACAACTGCTCTGGGTGTGATGTAACCTGCAACCCTCCTTGTGCTCCCTGAGGAGTACATGGTCCAGGGAGGATCTGGCTGTACCAGTTCATTAGTGACAGATGACAGTGTAAGCAGCTGTGTCAATGTCCTAGCTTGAAATATCTGGTAACCTTGAGAGAACATCTCAGTGTCATATGATCAGATGCTGAGTAACCTGCAGAGGTAATTCCCCTTAGTATTCCTTGTTCCTGGCTCTCCTACCTGCTGAGTGAGCTGTGGCTCAGTTATCTGTCCTATACTGGGGTATTCTTTTTGGTAGTCTTCTAATGGAACAGAACAAGACTCGTTTTGGTAGGGTTGGTCTAGAAATGTGGGTAGTGGTGAGTAGTTGTTCCTCCTGGATGTGTTTCACATTACAGCCTTCTCAATGGAGGGGAACTTTCAGTTCCCCAAGGCTGAGCCAGCAGCAGATGAACTGGCTGGTTATGAACTGGCACGCTCTCACTGAAGTCAAGAGAGCCTTCCCAGCTGACATTTCAGAGTGCAGGCAGATGGGTACTGATCCCTGAAAGAGGGATGGGAGTTTGTTCATCTGAATACTCTTGGGGATTGGTCTGGCCTCTTGTAGTGTCTGTACTGTGCATTAATAACTGGCACAAGGATGCTGCTGCTCAAGAAGAGCTGTCAAAGTCTTGCTAAGATGGGATGGAGGCTGCAAAGATTGGTGGGAGGTGAAGGTGAAGCAGGGAGAATCAACTGGAGAAGGAGCAGGCTCTCTAGAACTGGTGTCTGCTCCTGACCTACCTCTGTTTCTCTTTGTAGCTGACTTTGGGTTTGCCCGGTACCTGCAGAACAATATGATGGCAGCAACATTGTGTGGTTCACCCATGTACATGGTAAGTGTGATTTTTCTAGAGGGTTTTCTGTGTTGTTCTTGCTTTGCTCCTCAAAAGCAAGGCTTTATTTTTATCTAGTGTTTCCCCTCGAGGTGAAATTTTGTTTGCTTCCCAGAAAGGAGCTATTACACAGGGAGATTCCTAAATTTCTGGCTGCTGGTAATATCAGACAGCAGGTACCTGTGTTGTCATGTAACTTCCAGATGAGATGTGGATAAACCATGCTTCCAGGATGGCTACTTAGACTGTGAAACGGATGTGTGTAAGAAACCAAGCTGATCCCTTTTACCTTCTTTGTACTTTCCACTCTGGGATCAGGTCTTGATGAGGTGATCTCTTATTTGTGCTCATGGCAGCAGTCAAGGTCTCGGTGTCACATCAAGTCAGTGAAAGGAAAAAAGAGAAAACTAGACAGAAATAAAAATGTCAAAGCCAGACTTGTAATAGTTTCTGGGGACGTGGGCGTCTGAGCTCAAAGTAAAAAGATTATGTGAGTCAGTTTAGGTTGAAGTTTTTACAGGTGCCCTGGGGTAAAAGGCACCTCATTTCAAACACAGTCTAATCCACTGTTAAGTTTTTTTTTGTCTGTAGTCTTTGGGCAGAGGCTGGACTGTGCTGCACTGCAGAGGCATAGTGCATTTGGTGGTCTGTTCCACAGAGCTACCTCAAGCAAAACACACTTCCTCTCTCTCCCTTTTTCTGAAGCCTGATGTTTATTTGAATTGTGCTATATGTGAAGATGATGTAACTCTCCTCTCCTGTGAGAGTTTCCTGAATTGTCTATTTTTAGTGATACTTTTTCTTTCGGAGTCTCTTGTGAAAGTAATTGAAAACACCCAGCTTATTTTCTGAAAGTGCTGGAGGAAACTAGTGATGATATTTTTTTTCTATTTGTTTTTTTATTTTTATTTTAAACAACACTGGATGTTACAGGAAATCTCAATGTTTCATATTGTTCTGTTAATTAATGGGTTTGAAGGGAGATGGGAAGAGAGGGTTCAGTTGGGATTTAGGGAGGGTTTTGAAGTCTTTCCCTGCTGCTATTGTGGGTCTTGTGCAGGAGCCCTGGGAACATCTGCTGGCAAGGCAGGACTTTATTCCCTGCTTTAGCTCACAGCCTGTTGCTGCTTTATTTCATTTTGCTCTTTTAAAAAACCAGAGAGGTATTTTACCCCTACTAAAAGGAGCTTTCTGTCTGAACCCCAGTATGGTTCATGCCATGGCAAGACTTGAAATCTCCTTGTGCACTTCTTGTCCTGGTGCTTGGGCTTTGTTTGGTGTCATTCGTCCTTCCCTTAGGGACAGACTGAGCTCCTGTCCACAATTTACTTGTTGCCATTTTTTTTTTCCATTACGTGTGGCCTTTACTTCTAACAGAGCTAAAAAATTGATCCTGTTCCATGCTGGCAGCACTGCAATGAAATCTATAGTTCTAAACACGTGGGATTAGCCAGGCTGGCCTCCTGTCCCTCCTCTGCTGCTGCTCCTGAGGCTCTGCCTGCTGAGCCAGGGGCTCTGGGGGCTTGCACTGTCTCCAGTCTCTGGAACAAGCCTGGGAGGGAGCAGCTGAAGGCACAATGTGGGATTAGAAGCCAGGGTCTGAGGCACAGCAGGGCTCAAGCTGTTGGACTGGAACACTGCCTTTGAACCCAAACTGTGACTTTGGCACTGGGCCCTGGAGCTTAATTAATGTGCTGCCATCTTGGGCTAAATGAGGGAAGTGCCCAAGTGGTGCAGCTCAGCATGGAGGCTGGAGTTTACCTGTGCAGTGGGAACCTTTGCTGCTCTTGCTCCTTGCTGTGGTTGAGAAGATCTGTTTGTGATTTCAGTGGGGCTTCTTCTGGTAGATTCAGCAGAAAATGGTACACTGGGAGAAGGGGAAGTACTGAGTTTGTCCAAAATACACAATATTAGGATGTATTTTTGTCTTCTGAATGAAAGTCTCTGCTTCCCCCACTTAAATATAGAAATGTTCAATTTAGTGTTACAGTCTTATTGGGAGTAAATCTTTCATGATTATTGGGGAATCTAGCCCAAGAGGTTTTATAGCTTAATAGTGACTTACCTCTCTTGGAGTTGCTAAAAAAAACCCAAACCAAAAACAAACACCAAAACTACTTCTTTTCATAAAAGAAATTTCTCTTTTCTCCCTCAAAAGGCACCAGAAGTCATTATGTCACAACACTATGATGCCAAAGCTGACCTCTGGAGTATAGGAACCATCATTTATCAGTGTCTAACAGGAAAGGCTCCCTTTCAGGTGAGTTGCTTAGATTTGATGTTTATGGCTCTCTCCTGCTTTTTAAATCTCTTACCTTTCTCTTCTAATGTGGTTACTCTAAGGCTTCTGTTATCTCTAATATCAACTCCCATAGATCCAGCCTCATGAAGGTCTGGCTGTCCAACACCTTGACAGTGTTGTGCTTTATATGTTGCAATGCTGGATGTGTTACTAGAATATGACTCTTCTCTGGGCTGTCCCTCATTGAAATGTATTTCCCAGTTGTAAGAGCTTAGCAAAGGTCACTTTTTGAGAAAATTACCATGAATCAGTTAAAGCAGGGTTTTTTTTAGGCCTACACTTAGAAAATCAGTTTCTATTTACAACTGTAGTCAGTGTATAATTTATAATTATAATTCTGCTGGATATAGGACTATAAAAAAAGAGTGTAATTGCAAGTTAATGTTCAGGATGATTTGGTGGTAAGTAGTTTATTGCAGCTAAATCAACTTGGTTTTCTTTCAGAGAATTTAAGCAGGATAATATCAAAAGGATCTTATCTGTCATCTCACAGCAATCTCTTCCAGCCTGAAATGTTTATGTTCATCAGATCCAAACCCCTCCAAATATAACACAGCCCTGTAAAGCTCCACCCTGTACTTAATGCCATAACTTGTGGATGAACTGCAGCATATCCTTTGTGAACAGCATTCTCTGATTTTAAGTTTTTGAATGGTGGAGAATTCACCTCAGCCTTATGCCTGCTGCTTCAGAATTACTTCACATATTTTTCATCATCCATAACTGGAATTCATCTAGACTCAGTGTATTTTTTTCGTTAGACACACTGTGTGCTACTTTACTTCTTCCATCTCTGAATGAGATCAGCAGACTCTCCTTTGAAATTACTGTTTTAAAGTATTGTATTTGTCAGATTCTTTTCCCCCTTGCTTTCTGGTCCTCTCTTATGTCCTGACATCCCTTTATCCTACTTCCCTAAGAAAACAAAATGGAAAAAATCCCCAATGAACCCCAAAAAATGAATGAAAAGGAAACAAAAATAGCACAGAAGAAAGTCAGTCGGAGGGAAGTCTATGCTCATGTAATAAGGCAAATTTTATGAAGTGAAGGACTTTATGAGCTTTAGTTCCACAGCTCTTTAGGATTTCACACAAGACCTGGAATGTTTATGCAGTTACATCATCGGGAAGGATAAAGTGAGTTCTGAATCTGTTGCAGGAAAGAGTGGGCAAATACAGGAGTAAACTAATGGTATATTTTGGTTTTTTTTAGAGCCAAGAACACTTTTTTCCTTCAGGGTAATTTTTTCCCTGCTGCTATAAGAATCTTCCACTCCAATGCTTTATATTTTGTCCACCAGCTTCCTCTGTATTTAGAGCAAGACTTCATTTCCTTTGCATGTTACTTTTTTTTATAAACCCATACAAAATGCACTGAAACTTCTGAATGGCTTCTGTTTACTGACTGCATCCACTTGTCATCAGTGTTGGTATCTTTGTATGAGAGGAGAACATGACTGTTAGGATGAAAGAAAATAAATATTTGTGTGTTAAGAAGAAAATATGGAGGAGGAGAAAGCAAGCTTTCACTGCACAGAGGAGCTTGGCATGGATTCTCCCTTACATCTGGGTGCCTTTTAGTATCTAAAGGCACCTTGATACCTATTCATTCAAATGGTTTAATTACTGTTCAATGCACTTTATCATAGGGGTTATTTGTCTGATTGAGGCATGGCAGTACCCTGCCTTAGAGTGGGCAGTGAAGGGACGCTTCAATCCCTGCCCACCAGCTCCTGACCTTGCTTTGTGCTTGCCTCATTAGATAACTCTGTCCCATAAACATCTGTTGTGCTGGGAATGGGGGTTATTGGTTTCTCTGTTTCAGTTTTCCCCACACCCTTTCCTCTTTTGGAGGTCATATTTTGAAGCAAAATGCCAGGCCCTGTTTGTGACTGCACTAGCAGCTGTGGATGTGTTTGATCAGGGAGAGAGAGGAGCTCAGCCCAGATGGTTCTTTGTGCCACATCTATTTGTTTTGGCCATGCATGTCACAAATTGCCTTCCAGTTTGAGATCCAGGTGAAAGAAGCCTGTTTAGGGGAAACTGGTTAAAGGTTAACTGGCTTTGTGTCTTTATTGGCGTGACTGTGTTGTAAGAATTTGCTGATGGCCACTGAGCAGGCAAGAAACTTTTAGGAGAAAAGAGGGGTGGTGGACAGAGGTGACTGGGACACCATGAATAGGAATGAGTGCTGTTGGGTGGGATGGCTACCAATGGATGGGAAGAAAACAGCCAGATTCCACACAGTGCCTGCCACCAGCAGACCCAGTTGTACAAGGAAGCCAGGAACTGGATTTCTGAGTGAACCTCTTCGGGCTAAATCCTCCCAGGCTGGCAAAGACAGCCCCTCATGTCTGTCTAGCTGAGATGCCCACGGGCATCTGGAGCTCTGTGGCATGAAACATGCTGTGTTTGGGTGCTGTAGCTGAGCCAAGGAGGCACCTTCAGGAGGATGCAAACAAAAAGGACTCGAGTGTTATCTGTGGTGACGAGGAATGAGCTGCCTAAAAATAAAATAGGGCTTCAGGGAAATGGGTTAGATGGAAAAAAGATCAAATGTGTGGAAAGGCTGAGGCAGCTGTCAATCCTGAAAGTGTTTGTAAATCAAGACAGAGATGTGTGTATGTGCATGAATATGATTTCTGGCTGTCTTACAGTTAAAATTAACTACAGCTGGGTCACCCAGGGCAATTTCCCCTAGCCATTCCTGTCCCTTCCCTGCCTCACTGCACACAGACAAGAAAGAAGCTGCTGATGCTCAGATGTGAACAGTTGGTAGGATGGCTGGTGAAGCTTTCTTAAGGAGCTTTTTGTATTAAACATGTCCATAAAGAAAACAGTGAGACTGCCATAGGGATGAGATTAATGGGATTCATAATCCCTATAAACAGATTTGCTGAGTGCTGTATTAATGCAGAATTGTTAATTTGCCTTGCCTAATAAGTGGTCTGCGCTTACATCTCTGCATTTCTGTCGCTGAGGACAGGACTTGAACAGTGCATGTCCTACTCCTGCTGACCAGAACTGGGAAGTGCCTTGGGAATGTAGGGGTTTCCTACGTTCCTTACCTGAGTTGAAAAGATTGGGACCCCATGCCCACCGTGAGGTGATGCTGGCTGTGTAAACAAGTGACAACCAGCAGCAAAGCTGGAGGCAAGAGAAGAAAGATTTACACAAGGTCTAAAACAATCCGAAACCAATCTAGTCCTTGTCAGATGGTGTTTTAAATATGATTAGTTAAATGACCTCAATCGCTTTTTTTCTTTTTTTCCTGTGTGGGAGGAATCACACTGGTATTTCTGGTGGCTTCTGTTGTGTGTGACCCCTTTTAAATCTGGGCAGCTCTTGTTAAGCAGACACCCCACTGAGCACGTGCAGGTTGTGTCAGAGCTGGCTCTGGCAGGGGCAGTGGGACATCAGATCCTGCTAAACCATGAAACCGGGTTGTCTGCTGTCTGAGCCTTTGCATGAATCTTGAGGTTTCTATGGACATGGTGCTCTGTGTCTGGGGGAGAGTGAGCCAAAGAGCAGGGAATTGAAAAGAGAATTAATGCAAGTTTTGCTGCCTGGTGTGGCAGCTCTGAAAGAGTTAACCTTCCTGTTTATGTTCCCATCCCAGCTAGCTGTTAGGTGAAAAATTAATTTCTAAGTCTGGTGTACCAAGTTCACTGCTTTAATTCTCAGTTAATTCTGTCTGCATAAGTACTAGGATTATGTATCACTTACAGCAACTGCTATGTTGTAAAATGCCTTGAGGAACACCAGGAAAGGTTGGATTTTATGCCAAGAATTTGAACTCCTGGTTTATTTGCTAGGCAGCTTGCTCTTCTGTTCCCAGCTCTGTTCTCTGGGGTGCCCTGTGTCCATGGGGACAGGAATGCCTGGGACTGGGGGGTAATTCTGCTGAGACTGGGTGCAGTGATTGACTTGTTGCTGTAGTCAATGAACCACTGGCTTTTAGATCAGTGTTTGTGGGTCTTGTGCTCTGTTGGCAATAGAGAAATCCATGGACTGCTAAAGAAAAAGGTTCAAGGGGTGGGTTTTTTGTTTGCTTGTTTCTGGTCCTTGGGCTTCCAAGTCCTCTGAATGCCAGCCACTTAGTTGTGGGAGTCTTAAAATATCAGAAAGTATTTTCAGCAAGTTTTCAAGCTTTTCCCTAGAGCTACTGGGCTAGAAACAGCATTACTTGTTTTTTTCTTTCTAACATATCCACATCTCCTTTCTGCACCTCTGAATCCCCAAGGAAAGGATTCAAAGAGCAAGGCAGATACTATACACTTGCTATGGAGTGTTGAATAGACAGGGCTCTTCAGGGAAGGTGTGAATGTCTCTGGCCCTCCTCTGTCTGAATGTTGGGCTTTTGCATCCAGTCGTGGCCCAGGCATGACAAATCCACTGGTGAGTGCTTTTGGAAGCACCACCCTGCCTGCTTTTCACATGCAATTCGCTTCCAGGCAGCCAGCTCTGGAAGGGATTTGGCAGGGTTCTGCTGAATGCCTTTGTTGGCTCAACATATTTCCACTGCTGCTCAGGACAGAGTGGCAGGACTGAATTTGTCCAATTGCTTCTATATATAGAAAGGGTAGACAAAACCAAAATGCAGCTGCTCTGTAGTGACATGAGGGGCGCTGAGGGTGTGAACCGACGTGCTGGTGTGCCCTCCTGGTATTAGGGAGATCTGAGCTGTTCTGCATGCCTGGTTCTGATAGATGGGTGCTGTCCCACAGGTAGAAGTTGGCTCTGTGTACCTTGAATGGTCTGGTTATGTGCCTGAAGTCTGCTTTTCCTGGTGTTTTTCTTGGGCAGGGTGTATTTGCCTGGAAGGCAGATTTCGAGTTCAGTTCTTAGCTTCCTAGACAAGGGAATTCAAGTGACATTTTTACTGTATTACAAACATTTCTGGATTGTTTCTGGGTTTTTTTCATGATTCTTAGAGAAGCGCTGCTTATTGAAAGGTGAGGTGGGCAAAGTGGCTGAGGCTCCTAGTGCTTTATGAATTGTATAATAGCCACAGAGCAGTGGACAGCTTACTGGGAGCAGAACTGTGTGACTCAGTCAATTAATAATGAAGTTACATGAAGATGCAGTTGGTTTTATCAAATTAGTGGTGATCCATGGCTGTCTGTGCTGGGCACTCACTAGAATGACTCTCTTCCCCTGGTATCTGCACCGGGGACCAGCCTTGAATCACAGGCTGTGAGGGAGTGTGGTGTGGGTGGGGAGGAGCCTGGCAGCCTGGTGTGGTCCCTGCAGAGCAAGTGGGGATTGTACTGAGACAGCAGAATTTGGAGGAACAGCATCCCTACAGGGACATCTCTTGAATTTGTACAAAGAGGAGGAAAACTTCATTGAGAATTTTGTTTCTGTCAAGCCACCGCTTTGAAACATTCTCTAATGAACTGGTCTTCATATATGTGCTGCTTTGAATATACTCTCTTTATTGCCAGGAAAAATTCTGACAAAACAGTGTTTGAAGTAGATCAGAGCTTCATTGTATTTGTGAAACAATTGAGCTGTTGCAAGAGGAAATGACCAGAGCAAACAGCCAAGGCTTGTATCTCTCTGAAGTGAATGAGCCCTTCCCTCCCCGTGCTGGAGTTGTGCCCCTCCTTGTCGGTTGTGTCCGTCAGGAATATTTGTCATCACTCCGGGCAATGTGGCCAGGCCATTTGGTGCAGTGTGTATGCTTGCCTCCCTAAAGTTTGCCAAGTTTGCCTAATTGCATTCCAGGGTCTGCAAGGGGAAGGTGTAAAATGGAGTTTTCCTGAATCAAATTGAGTGGCAGCAGTTGGAAATTATGATGCAGTTTGGCATCTGTGTAGCAAGGTGCTCTGCTTTAATTTTGATGGTTTTTTTGGTGTAGCTTCTGTTGGTAAGGCTGTGTAAAAAACACTGCCCTGGTAAGTACTACTGATGAGTGTGTTGATACTATCAGCTTTTGAGACTACCTTTGGTTTCTCTTGAGGTTTTTTGACTGAGCTCTCAGTTATCCTTAATTTTCATCTTCAGCCAGAGGGAGTAGGTGATGTTGAAACAGCATCTTATGTGGCTGCTTTTCCAGCCATACCGTGTCAGTGGTATTTTGATGACCATCTGCAGATTGGCCTGTCTGATTTGCCATTTTAAGCATCTTAATTGACCTTAAATGCTTCTAATTTAGAAATAGAAGTAGGTGGAAGGCTCGAGGGGTTTTTGAGCCTGCCCTGAACATCAGGAGAAGCTGCCTGTTGCCTCCTCATTCACACTTCCCTACACACTCTGCTGCACTAATAATTGATTGCAGATGAATCCCTCTGATCTTCCTGCCCTGTTTATGTGCCTTCATGTCTGTTTATGTGCCAGCCTGCCTGCTCTGCCTTTAATAAAGCAGCTTTGCCTAAGCAGAAAAGCTTGAGACACTAGGGTTAATTTACTGCCCTGTATTATTCATTGCATGAAAACAAATGGAGAATTTATATTAGGGGATTTTTATGTGTCTACGCTTGTCTGCTGGTGGTTTTATTTTTAACCTTAGCTGTAAACCTCTTGTGCCTGGCCCCCACCTTTTTTTTTTTTTTTTTTTAATCTCATCTCTCAGAATTTGGAATCTTGTCATCAACATCCCCCACAGTTATGTATATTACTGCACAAATAAAATAAGAGCTGTGGCTTGAGACCTTCTGGCTTCCTGGAACTAAAGCAGAAAATCCTAATTCAGTTGCTGTTTCTCCATGTTCTTAGCCTCTTCACAGATCCCTTTCCCATCAACAGGCTCCCTGCCCGTTTTCTAAATGCCCTGCAGCATTAATTCATGTTCTCAGCAGGATCTGCCATTCATCATTTGGGACTCCTCGTGTCTACAATGATTTAGTCTCCTGGGTGAGACTATAGGCCAGCTAGAACCTGAGCATCAGAGCCCACTGCAGTGAAGCTCAGCCCGTGGAAGGGCAAAGCAGGGCAGAACCAGGTCCTGCAGCACGTTGAAATACTGTATTTTCACTGCAGCACAGGGCTGGCTTTTCAGTCTAAACCAGGCTGCAGGTTCTCATTGTCTTTGCTGGTCCAGCAATTAAAAAGTGCCTCTGCTCTTCAGAGCTACAGTGAAATAGAAATGCTAATTCCTTTCCTTCATTGTCAGCTGCTTCATGTGCTGGTTTCTTTCTCCCATACAGGCCAGCAGCCCACAGGATCTCCGCCTCTTCTATGAGAAAAACAAGATGCTGATGCCCAAGTAAGCATTTTTCCAGTGTCAATGTTTGTAGGCACTTGTTTACTCTGTGTTTACACCTGTCCTTGCATGCTCCTGGCTTGTCACTTGGGGAGGTGACTAAAATATTTGGCCTCCTGCCTTTCCCCATTCCTTAAACCAGCAGTGACGTGGCCCAGAGAAAGTCCGACGGCAGAGAGCCAGGGTTGGGATGTTCTGTCTCTCTGCAGACACTGTTCTGCTAGACTGGAAAAATTCAGGCCTGTTAGTGGTTCCAGGTGCCAGCTAGAGGTCCTGTTCCACACATGGCTCCCCTGAGGCTGAGAGACTCAAGGCAGTTCTGGAATCATGCAAGCAGCCAAACTGCAGCCTCTCCAGTAACCTGCCATACCTGACTGCAGATCACATTCCCATTTCTCACGTGTCAGGGCAGCAACTGCTTGTGTCCATCCTGCTGTTGGGGGAAATACTATAACCTCCCTGGAAATGGACACTGCTGCAGTTTCCAGGGGGAAGAAAACTGCTCTCATCCCATTGGGGTGTGTGTTACCTCTCTGCTCAGTGCTGTGATTTGTCAGGGTATTTTGGTTTTGTTGCTGTGGTCTTTCCTTTTGATTTCTGAGCTCTGAAAGCAGAAGCTCATGCTGGGTCTGTAAACCTCAGCCTGGTACAGAGACAAGACTGAAGTTCCAGATTATCTGTCTAAAATCTGGATGGCCTTTTTTAACCAGAAAGTTAGCTCCCAGTTGGCAGAGCTGCTAATGCAGCCATATATGCAGGAGGTTAATTGGGTTGCTGTATATGGATTTTTCTTTTCCCTTATCAGTTCAGACAGCTCCAAGAGATAACTGGAAGGAACTGTCAAGGAGCTGGAGCTCTTATCAATGACTCGTGATATGCAGTTAATTTCTCTTTAAGTACTTCCTTTTTTGATTTGGGGAGAAGGCACAAATTTCTACCAGGATTACCTCTGGGGCACCTCCAGCGGGTATGATGGAGTAAAACACCTGAAAAGAAACAATTTAATGCAAAAATGTGACTGCATAGTTGGAGCCAGTCTGTGGAGCAGAAAGTGGAGCTTCTGTTTTTCCTACACAGCCCAAAACATGGCTGCTCACCTTTGAGGTAGCCCCTCTTATTAAATAAGAAATTAATCCATAAAACTAATAAGTTTTCTTGTGTTGATCCCACTGCCCTGCTGTTCTTTGGTGCAGGCAAGGGGAGCAATGAAATTCAGCTGTAAGAGGAGAGCATGTCTGTTCTTGTAGGGATTAGTCCTACTTTGAGTCCTTCACACAGTCTGCATTTGCCATTTTCATTTATCTGCACTTTTGAACTACCAAATTCTTCCAAAATTCAGATCCAAGCTGATTGTTTTTTCTCACTGTGGAAGTCAGATCTGAACTGGCCTTTGTGCAAATGGCAGTTCTCTCTTTCCAAAGTCAGTTTGTCTCTAACATGAGCTGCAATCTGTGCTATTCCTGACTAAACATGAGTAAACTGCTTGACTGCCCTGCCAGCACAGGGTGAAACACAAAACTGCTCCAGAGACCTCCTTCTCAGACTGCAGCAGTGCCAGGATTTGGGGCTGTGCAGGCTGGCACACAGTTCCTTGCCATGGCCAGGGAATGTGTTTTGGCTTGGGAATGGAGTGGGGGAGCAGTCCCTGGCTGCACTGCTGCTGCCGACAGGAGAGGAGATGCTCTTTTGAGCATTCTGGGGAGCCCATGGCAGGAGAAGCCTGAAGGCCTCACAGTTTTAATAGGGCTGGTCTGAATCATTAACATTCATTGTGCTTGTTTGCATGGCAAAGTACATCCCAGGTCGTGGGGGCAAGGAGGCAGATTTGTTGCTTTTGTTTAAAAAGATGGCCCTAGAAAATAACCCTGAAGGGTAGCAAAGCCTGATGCTTGGGACATGAGAGGTAAGAGGAGACAAAGGCTGTTAATCTGCACCCTCTTCATCTGTGGTGTGCCATCTGAAGTCCCTGAGTTGATATACCTGTTTCTTGGCTTTAAAACCATACCAAGGCTAAAGTCATAGCTGGGAAATGGACTCATTTTGAATGAGAGCTTTATGTGTCACAGATAAATAAATGATGATGATAACACTGCAGGGCTGCAGGACTCCAGCACTAATGCATTTTTCAGGAGGCTGCTCGCTGTGGTTATTCCATTTGGGTTATTCCATTACACAGTGTGCTTCCAAGGGACATCTCTTTGATGGGAGGCTCAACCTGAGTCTCAGTCTAACTGCATCCCTTCCAGAGTCCTGATGTGTCCTCCTCCTGTGCCAGCCTGAGAAGGTGCACAAAACCATTCCAGCATCAGGGATGGAAAAGCAACTCCTCCAGTACAAACAAGGATGGGGGATGCTTACCATCATTCTCTGCTCTTGGAATCACCAGGTTTAAACTCCTCCCCCAGCAAGGCCTAGGGCTTCACAGAAAAATTACTGGGTGCTACTGAAACGTGTAAACACATACCTTACCTCCCATCTCCTGTTTCTCTGAAAAGGAGTCTGGTAGTGCTAGCTAGCATCTTTTTTTTCCCCCCCACTATTTTTGGGCTTGTTTGTTTTACCCCTGTCTGTGGTAGGGTGTGTTGGAGGAGATGGTATAGGAAGGGTTTTTCTCCCAGTATTGGTCGGGCTTGGCCTCAGGGCAGTGACTGATGCCAGAGTCACTGAGATCTAAAATTACTGTGCTGGGCACACATGTCATTACCTCAGCTGACCCAGCATGGGGAGAGGGGAAAGCCTGGCAGAGCGTGGGGGCCATGCTGGGAACAGCCATGATAAACTGAGTTAATACTGAGAGGAGCTGCAGCCACCCATGCTTCACTAGGAGAGCTCTGCCCCAGCCCAAAGCCTCCAGCAGCACTTCTGGGGATGGAGGGAAGTCAGCAGAGCTGAATCCACTTATGCAAGAGCTGAACTCTGCTTTCTGTGCCTTAATCTATTCAGTTATTCCCTGCATTTTTCAGTCTACAAGGGTTATGAAGAGCTGTCCTGACTTCTCTCCCATCTGCTTGTGGGGTGAGGGAGAGCACGGTGCTTTACCAGCTCTTTTGTGTTTCAAAGGCTGTTGAAAAGAATATTTTCTTCCTAGCTATGCTGAAAAGTGAGGTAATAACTGCACGAATTTTAGCTTGCTCAGGTGGCAGTTGCTCACATCTTAGTGGCCTTTGATTAATATATGCTGTATATCAAGGAAGCAAATAGACAAAGGTTACTTGCTAATCTTACATAAGCTGCACTGAAAAATAAATGCCTTAATAAAATGGTAGTAATTGGTGATACATTTCACCACCAGTGTCTTAATTGGAAGCTTCCCCTTGGAAACTGCTTTGTTCTAGTGGTCTTATTCCCATTAGAGCAAGTAAGCATGATTTTATTTATTATGTGTGAAATACTGCAAGTGGAATGGGCTTAGCTGAGCACCAGAGGGATGACACTGAGAAGGGAAGGATCTGCAGGTGCTCCTGGGAGAGGCCACTGAAGCAAAATTAGCTGTAGCCTATACAATGACAGTGGGGAGTGAAAGGCAGAGATGCAAAACAGAGACATTTCTGATCAGCCTCCCTCCGGTGAGCTCCTGGTGTTCCTGCCCCAGCAGGCATGGAGTGAGTTTGCATTTGCCGGTTGCCTTCCTGAATATGTAAAAGCAGTTTAAGTAGACCATAAGTAGACCACAAGTCTATCTTATTTTGCTTTTGTTTTCAATCCTAGCATCCCCAGGGAGACGTCCAGCCACCTGAGGCAGCTCCTGCTGGGACTTCTGCAGCGTAATCACAAGGACCGCATGGACTTCGGTAAGGCCTCCTTCCAGTTTGGGTTCTGCTGCCTGTCTCTGGGGCTTTTGGCTGGTGCCAGGAGAAGCATCCAGACACCTGGATTTCACCTGTGCCTGGAGGGTTGCATAATCTTGAGGGGTTTGTTTTATGTGCTGGAAAGGTCAGTGCTGATTTCAGTACAATTTTGTAAACTAAGAAGACCTGGCACACTTTCAGCATATGTTTGTTACTTGCATTCCCTGTCCTGGCTTCTGCTGTTACAATATCTCTGAGCTGTGGTTTAGTGTTCTGCTGGGTGAAATGTGTCTTGTGTATCTGCCTTTTCTGTCACAGTTCCTTCCCAGAGCTGCAAGCTGCACTCATTTATTGAACAATCCAATCATTACCCTCTGTTTCTCAGGGTTTGCTGTGATAATCTGACCCAGGAGATGTAGCTGCTTGCAGATCCTTCCCTCCTTCTCCAGTTTCTGTGGAAGGAAGCCTTGGTCCGTCTCAGGACTCAAGCTGGCAGTCTCCAAGCCTTTGTCTCAAGTCTCCTGACTTGGCTGATATGAGGATTTCCTCTTTTGTCTTAATTCGTCCTAAATTAAGATCAGTCATTTTGATCTCAGTGGTTCTGACTTGGCAGCATCTTAGAGGCTTGTTTTGGCTGAGCTCAAAGGTCTGAAGAACCTCCTAGGAAAGCCATGCCCTAGAGGAAAGCAGATAGAGGCAGAGCCTTTCCTTGAACTGCTGAAAGGACCAGGTCATCTAAAGGGAAACACATCCTGGGAGTGTTCAAGATGCTGCTTTTTAGTCAGACTTGGGGTAAAATAGTTGGATATTTCTGGGGTTTGAGGGTTGATTTTCTGTTGGGTTTTTGTTTGCTTATCTGCTCAGGTAGATTGTTTCCTGCTGGGCAGCACATGCTAGGTGATGAAGAGGAATTGTTTTTCACCCTCTATTATTCTTTTGGATTAGAGATACCAGGAAAGTCTTTCTGGGGATGGTCAGCTGGGTAGGCAGCTGTGGATTACCTGAGGTTGATCACAGTTGTCCAGTGATGAATGCAAAGGACTGGTTACTGGGGTGTAGAAGTGAGAGAATGAGCCTTTTGAAAAGTGAGTTGTTGAAGCTCCTGACAGACTGGCTTGGATAGAATCACCTGGCAGGGTTATTCCCTGCAGATGTTTTTTGTGGGCTGTGGATCTCTACCTCTTCTATCATGCTGCTGTGCATTTCAAAAGAAGGTATCTTTGAGGTTTGTGATTCCCTGCTGTCAGAAATTGTCTGGCAAACCTTTTTAGCCCATATAAGCTGGTTTTGTACCTCTTGGGAGTAGAGTGCGTGAGTCCATGTCCACGTTGGAAATTTGAGATAGTAGATTTTGATATGCTGTAACTGTTGTCCAGAGTGATATCTTGCAGTATTGACGTTTTTCTTGTCCTTAATCACGTATTTATCAATAAATTGGCATGCCCCCAGAGGAGAGAGTTTCCTGCTGTTCCTTATTCCCTGAGACCCTCTGCCTGGAGATGTTACAGTGACCTCCCTTGGGGCTCAGTTGAGTCACACAACAGCAACTCATCAGCTTGAAACTTCATTTACTTGTGTGTCCCAGCTGCTGTTCTGCCAGGAACTGAAGCTCTCTGAAATCTCAATATTATCTAGAGGAAAACCAGGAGGGTTTCAAGTTGCAAATTTCCTGCTGATGATTACAAGCTGGGTTGTTTAAATTAATTTTGCTTTGCAAGCACAGCTAATAAGCAGTTTGGAGCGGGGAGGGGGAAAAGTGAAAGAAATCATCATTTCCACCCCCTCAGTTGAGTCAGCTTGGCTGAGGGATGGTACCCTCCTCTAGTGCAGCAGGCTGAAAAAGAAGCAGGAAACCCCAGCAGCTGAGCAGCTCCCACAGGATGGGGATGTTCTCCATCCACAGCAGATCTAATCTGTGAAATGCCAGCTTTCCCTGCCAAAGATTTCCATTCCTTGTCATGGGCTAAGCTCCAGCCCACTGCACTCTGGCTGCAGGACCCTGGCATGGCAGTGGCAAGGAGAGGCTGGGGAAACAGGGATTGTTTCATGTGAAAAAGCAGACAAACAAAAAAAACTCAGTAACTACTTTCTGGGAAAGCTCAGTCGCCAAAGAGGAGCTGTTTACAGAAGTTTGTAAACCTTGGGTGTTGCAACAGGAAATCCATTCTGGGAAAGAAGCTGCAGCTTGGTAATCAGTGTTGATCCATGGCTGACGCTCCCAAAAACTGAGCTGCTGATTGTGATAGGAGAGGGCTCTGGCACAGAGCTGCAGTGAATCAGACATGGAGGAGCTGGGAGAAGTGGCTACTTGTGAGGACAGGCAAACATGTAGAGAGTGTTCAGCAAGCCAGGACAGAAGCTTTTCTTGGCCTGGATCTGTAGAATGAATTCCCATAATGAGGGAGGAAGCAGCAGTTGTGTTTGATGTGAAAGGGAGGGAATTCTGGGCTGTGGTTCTGGGGTGGCTCATTAAAAATGCATTTCTGCCCTCAGTGCATGATGGGTTTGGGTCTGTGTGTTGTGGAAGATCACTCAGAGGAAGTCTTTTTGTCCATCATTCCTATTCTGTGGAGTGAGTGGCAGTGCAGTGTGATAAATACAGCTTCTCTGGATCCCTACATTTAGGGAGATTCACCATCCTGATCAACCAGGGATCCAGTTAATTTCCCATCCTTTTTTTCGTGAGCAGGTCCTGCATCCAGCCTCCAGCCTGTATTTTTGACCATTTCTATATGCAGCCATAATCAGTCAGCTTCCACTGTTGCATGGAAAAATCACTGTATAACACTCTAACTTCCTGTGCTTTATCTACTTTGTAAACTTCTTACAGTCATTTTCTTTCACTGAGTCATTGTTCTTGATTTTTTTCAGATGAATTTTTCCATCACCCATTCTTGGATGCAAGTGCCTCTATGAAGAAATGTAAGTATTGCATTTTTGATTACAACTCTTTTTGAACCGTGGCCTGACTTCCTTTGCTGTTAGTTCAAAAGGAAAGAAAAACTGCTTTATGTTTCCGTAGTTATTTAGGCAGGGATTCAGTGTTTATTACTGTGTCATGTCCAGATTTTGCCATCAAAATGTATTTGATTTTACTGAGTTATCTTCAAAGGGATGAATAGGGGGATATTTAGAAACCTAAAGTAGAAGCAAATGTAGCTTTGAAATGTATTCAGCTGCTCTGTGTGAAGTGCTTGGCCAGTGGGGTGCTCGTAGGTGCATGGGATTATGCATCATGGTCTTGCTTTTCATCCTCACCTCTAGCACCATTCAGGCTAGTGAATGGTGGAAACTGGCACTCTTGGCCCTGCGAGCCAGATTGGCTGTGCAAAAGCCAGATTTTGTGGTTACCAACTCTTCTTGCTTCATTTACATCATCAAAGTTCTTGATACATCTTGTTTTAGAAGGGTTACTTTTGGTGCTCTGTGGGAGCTGGCCAAAACAAAGACAGATTTCCATTGCAAGTTCTCTTCCTATTGATTCAAAACTTTGGAAAAGTTGCAGCCACACGTGTTATGGTTCGGAGGTTTGTTTTTTTCAGTGGAAAACAATTCAGAATTGCTTCTAGTGCACAGGGCATCATAGTCCTGTGGCCAGGAACTTGGGTTAGTGGAATTGTGTACGATTGTCTTCTCTGGAGGGATTCTCCTGGACATTTAACCTCCTGAGTAAATACAGCACCAAGAATCTTCATCAGTGACCAATTTGTGGTGTCCAGTGCAAAGTCTTGAGGAAATATGTCCAGCACAAAAACCCAGTTTCCCTCTTGGATGTGTGCCTTGGGTAGACACACCTTGTCTGGTACCCACATCACTCCTCACACTCTCTTGCTTTCCTGCTGCCAGAGCAGGGCTTCTGAGTTGTCCCTGATGAGATTTTACCTGTGCACTCAGGTGATCGTCCTGCGGGCAAGAAAAGACACTTCTGGTTTAGGGGTGCTTTCAAAGCAGCCAGGGCCCTAAACCCCCCTGTGCCAGCGGGCTGTGGGGCCAGCCCTGGGACACGGGCCAGGAAAGGACTCTGGCCCTACAGGGCTGCTCCTAAGCCAGCCCAGCTCCTGGCACCCGCTGTCCTGCGGCCGTGTGGGAAAAGCCCTCCGGAGTCTGATCCCCCTGTGGGCAGAAGATCTCCCCCTCAGGATGTTCTTGCATGCCCACCAGCTCATCTCCTGCCTGCGGCCGTCCCACTGCTCCGCTGGCCAGGGGAGCAGAAAACCCCAGAAAAACAGGAGAGGGTTCTCCTGACATGGCCCCAGTTTCCAGCGTGTGCACAGCTGCTGTGCAGGAACCGGAGGTGCCATTATGAGCAGGAGGCTGTAGCTCAGCCTTTACCCCCAGCTGCACCAAGGTTAATGGTGTGGGGTCAAGGACCAAGGAAAAAAGCACCTTTACAGGAGGGTAAGGCCTGTGCAAACCCCAGACCTCTCTGTCACCCTGCTGGTCCTCACCTCCGGACATATGTCCACAGCCTGGAGTCCTCTCCAGGCAGGAGAGACTGCTACTGGTTTTGAAGACATGGGAGAAATATCAACCCATTGCTGGAGATGTTCAAGCTGTGATGCGCAGAAACTGCTAGTGGAGGAGGGAGTTCTTGGAGTCTGCTGTGAGGTCTCTGCTACTGCTGGATACCAGTGATGGATTAGAGCCTCTGGGAACTGTGCTGAAGAGCCTGGAGGAGAAAGGCTGCCTGTGGTCTTTTTGATTTGATCTGAGAGAGAAGAGCCAGTGTGTCAGCAAAGGCTGGGTTATGGTGATCTCCATAAGAAAAACTCACCTGAGATTTATGGAATGCTGTCTAGCATGGCAGTGGCCTTGACCCTTGCACAGCTGTAGCTGAAGTGTGTCTTGGCAAGGCTGCAGTTCTCAGGGAGTGGCTCCCCTGACTCTGTGTGCAGAGCTAGGGTGAGTCCAAAACCTTGCTTTGCTTCTTCATCTCAACATGTGGCTCAGCATCACGAGTGTAGGAAATACCAGAGAAAAGAAGAGCTGCATCCTGAACCATGATGGTTGTGCTCAGACTGAATTAGAGCCCTCAGGCCTGCAGTGGAGAGCTGGGGAAGGAACAGTGGCCTTGTGTTCTTGCTCTCCTTGAGAACTGATAATTAGCTACCCCTAAGTCGTTCACATCTGAGTTTTTTTAATATAATCTAACTGTGGAATTCTGGAAAACTCATGGGTCCTCAAATGTAGATGATTCTCCAGGTGGATAATTTTGAAGCTGCTAAGGCAGGGGATTCCCCATGTTGAAATACATCTGCATGTTTTTTGAGATGCTTCAGCAAAATCAACATTTCTTTCAAAAGTCTTTCAATAACACATTTCTGACAAGCACCTCTTCTTCCTTGCTGTTTTGAGGGATGCTTGTTTTCATGTCCCTCCTCTCATCTCCCTCCCTGGAGACTGTGTTCAGGGCCCTTAGACTTTGTTAACTAAGATGGTGTACTTTATTTTTTTATTTTGCTTGTTTATTTATAATTTATTTTATATTGTGGGTTTTGTACCTGTGACTAAGCATGTACTTTAGATGTGTAAAAATTTATTAATAAAGTCTTTAAAATGCTGTGTCTAGTCAGACTGTCTGTCTGTAGCCAGGTCTGATCAGCATATGGTATGGGGCCGTGTGTTACAGTAATAACACATGAGAAGCCATAATTAGATGCTTGTGCAAGTCTTCTCTCAGTAAACACATTGTAATTGGTACCCGTGCAGAATATTTTGGAGGTTTTTCTGCTCCTGCCTTTAATGAATGAGAAGCTGCTGCCTCCTTGACTCTTGACTTTAGAGAGCATGAAAGGAGAGCGGTTATGGTTCACAAGTGCACGGGTGCTTCAGTGTCTGAAGTACCTGTCAGGCTTAGCTTGACTTTTGCCATCTTTTTTAACCTTATTGTACCAAAAATACTCAGGTGAAAACTAGCAAAAAATCCCCATGACTTCTGCATATATAAAAGGTTTTAATGCTGCAGACTTTTAAACTCTAAAAAGCAGCTTATTTGGACAAGTCCTTTCAGAGTTTGCACTCAAACTTTATTGCCTTGTCAGAGATTGCAATTAAAGAACTTTTTGATGAGTGGTTTTAATTGAATCCAGATAATCAGAAAAGTGCATCTCTCCAGTGTATGTAGAGCTCAGATTCCAAATAAAGCTTTTCTATAAAACTTGAGGGTTGGATATTTTTAGGACAACTGAGTCCCTGGTAGGATGATGTATCAGAAGTTATTTTTACAAGTATAGGATCCAGTATCAGGATCCACACAGCTGGAGCACAGGCTTGCCTTTATGGCTCCCAGTTGAAACCAGTTGGCATTGGTTACACAATGTGCAGGATGACTGTTTTGTTGCTGGAGCAAGTTGGAGAGGACCATTACGAAAACAGACTTATTTACATTACAATTACAATCCAGCAATTTCTGGATTTGGGTGGGGGCCTGCCTACAATTCATGTTAACATTCCCCACATTCAGACTCAACTGAAAACATGATGAGCCAAGTGTTTGCACCCTTTTTAATTTTGAACTGGGAGTGCCTGGGTGTGTGGAGGAGATGGAAGCAGGCGTCTTTCTTTCAAGCTGGCCTACATGGCTGACACCAGAAAATACCCCAGCAGGGATGTGGAGGTCAGAGAGGGTTTGTCAGAGCCAAACCTCATGGTTCTACATGCATCAAAGTCTGCTTGGAGTGTCAGGACCTTCTGAGTTGGAGCTCACAGTGTTACAGTGTGAATTTGGGGAGTTCAAAGGGATTTAAATAAGAACAGTGATTAATAGAGGCTGTATCTAAAGGAGTGCTTCATGCAGCTGAGTTTGAGTTTCAGTTGATAATGGCAAAGTCTGCCAGCTTGTCTTCCTCCTGATTAATGAAAAGCTGTCTGAAGCAAATAGTCAAAAATAGAAGTGTCTCAATTCTAGCCAGGTTTAAATCAATAATCACAGAACCAAAATAGACTGGAGGGGACCTTGTGAGAGAACTGGAATGATTCTAACAAAAATGCTAATTCTAGGAAAAATGAATGGTGATGCAAGCCTTGCAGCAGGCATGTGTGGATGCAGTAGAGAGTTCACTTACCTTTTTTGAAAAGCACCCTGCCATAACATGAAGGGCTGTCTGTACACGGGTGAATTGTTCTGTAGCAGCTGGCAGGATAAATAGTGGGGGAGCCCATTTTTCCCCCTCCTTTCTAGTATTAAATCTATAGGAAAGGTCCTAGGGATTGCTGTGGGAGCTCTGTGGGAGGACTGTGGAGATCAAAAGCAGTGTGATAGAGGCAGGACAGAGCTCTTCATTTTACAGGCAGGTTCTCAGGCCTCTGTGTGTGTTCCCTGAGCACGGGGAGGGGAGGCAGCTGTGTTGGCTGTGGACAGAGTGGCTCTCCATGCCAAGCCCCTGACCGACCTCCCAGAACACCCATCCTCGGGATACCTCCACCCCTGCTGCTGTACAGGAGCCAGGGCAGTGTGTTACAACAGCACAGCCCATCGAGGGCACTAAATCTAGTGCAGAATAGATGCAGAAGCTAAAAAGTGTGTCCAGCCCCCTGCCACCAACCTGCTGTGGATTCCTACTTGTTAATGTTGCCAAAGGCTGGAGGAGAGCGCTGTCACCCTGCTTAAAGTGGTCAGTTACTTACATTAAAATAGATATTTTAAGTCTACATTGCTTTGGTTTCTCTTTCATATTGTTGGATCTTGTTACATCTCTCTCAGACTGAGGAATTCAATGTCTCAGTGATTGCTCTCTTTGTGATAAAAGACTCTGGTCCAGTCATCCTTTAACCTTCTTTGATAGGCTGCCTGGAAAGACTTCCTAAAGCCTTTTTTTAAAAGGCATATTTTCCCATTCTTTTTTCATTAGAACACTATTTCTACAGTTAATTGCAGAGAGATGGGCTTTTATTTTTCTAGCCTGTTGAATAGAGTAAGTACTTTGTAGTATCTAATGGGATTAATGACAGAGGTAGTTTTACTTCAGACAGAAGCATTCTTCTTCTAGGTGTTATTAATCTCCCTTGTATTAGGTATGGAGTCATTAGCACAGGTACTGTAAAAGTAGCAATTTGACAGAAGGTGCTGATTCTCTGCCAGCAAAAGGGAAGAGTAGCAAAGTGCTCCTCTCCTCAATTAAGCATTGTCTCTGATCTCTGTCTTAAGTCATTCAACTACCAAAATGGTTCCAGTGTAAAATCTGACTTCAGGCTGCCTTGAAGTGGGGATTTTGGGCTCTCCTGTGCTGTTCAGTCATGGGCAGATGGACTGGGGAATTTGAACCACTAACTACTTCACAGTCCTTTGAAGAGCCATTGTTACCTTTGACTGTCTCTCTGCTTGGCTGAGCTGAGCTCTTCTGTTATTTACTGAACCTCACTTGCATAAGTCATTGGAGTTAAATATTCTTTTCTCCTGTGATGCCTTAATCATCTTTTCTGCCTGGAGGTCAGTTCTAGCCAGGCCTTTCAATGTAAGCTTTAGGCCTTGTGAGGGTTACAAAAGCCAGTGCAACTATGAAGTGAATAAAATTGGCAGTTTCTGTGCTGAACAATAAAACATAAAAGGTAGGGATGCAGGGATGGCCTGTGCTGTGGAAACAATTTCTGTACAAAGATACTAAAAGACTAAAACCTGTTTAGCTTGCAGAAGTGACCAATTTGAGCTATAGGAAGCAATGCAATATTTCCTTGAGGAAAAACCCCCTTGAGGGTTTTTTGTTGGATTTTGGGTTTTTGCTAGGAACATGTGGCCTGGGATGCCCAAGTGGCTGTTTGGACAGCAAACACATAGGCTTTGAGTAGGTATGTGTTTAACTTGGCCCACACTTCCCAATATTTGATGTATGTGTGCCAAGCCATGAGATCTCATGAGGAGGAATCTGTGAGGGTATGGTCTAGCTCCTGGCTTCTGCCCCAGACACGAGCAACTCTGTTCACTTTTCTGTTTCTCCTTCCCTGCATTTGCAAAGATGCTTTGGAGGCTCTTTAGGGCAAAAACAATCTTGCTGCTTGGGTAGGTCAGTGGCTGAGTGGGCATCATTGAGTTCTCAGACCTCTGAGAGTGTGCACGGAGGAGTGAATGGCTGTGAATCACATAACTGAACAAAATACTGATTTTCTTTCGTTCTCCTTCAGTTGACCACCCATGATACATGAGACACATGATGGTGCATGAGATAAACCTGATGGGAAAAGATGAAGAAGACTTTTTATTATTGCTTCATCTTGGTTTAACCACTTCTTTTGGTTTTTTCTTTTGCTGGTTTTAGCTGCTTCCGTGCCAATGCCTTCTTATCCCAGTTCTGGCTCTGGTAGTTCCTCTAGCAGCTCATCCACTTCCCACCTGGCATCACCTCCTGTAAGTACAGCTCAGAGGATGCACTGTTTGTGTTAATGGTTTTCCTGCTTGTGTGTTTGAAATGAGGTCTCTGCTTTTGGTCTCTCCTGGTGCAAGTCACTGAACACCGTAGTTCTGGCTGGGCTTGGTGCAGTGTTCTCTCCAGTTTAGAGTTTGGATCCTGAAGGTTGGTTTACTCTCCCCAAGACATCTTTCAGTGTGCCATTGCCTGTTGGATAAAAAACCTTTATGAAAGAAGTTGGTATGAACGACACTGGCTTGTCTTGGCAGAGGTGGGAAGTTCCTTGGAACCCAGACTGGTTGTTAATTCAGGGTGTAGCTCTATGCCTTGGCTGCATGTTTTGTGTGTTCAGGCAAAGTCTCTGCAGCCTGACAGAATATCCACCTCCTTCTTACAAGCATGTCCAGGCACCACAGAGGGACATTCAGCAAAGCTGTTTGCTCAGACCAGACCTGCCACAGTCCAGTGGTCTCGTGAAAGATGATCTGTACTGGTGGGTTTTCTCTCTGGTTACTCAAAATGGTGACAGCTTTTTTGGAGGGCAGAGTATTTAAGTGACCAGTGAAGTGACATTCCTCCGGCTCGCTGAACTGAAAGGTTGTTTTTGAAGGCTCTTGGTGAAAGCTGCCTTTGACTTTGAACTCAGGAATGCTGGTGGTGTGATTGGGAAGGGAAGGGAGAAGGATGGGACTTTCTCCTCCCTGGCATGACTTCTTTTTTGCTCTATTCTCTGAGTTTCCCTAGGCCAAAATGTCTCAATTTTGTATGGGAAAGGCTGAGGGGCACCAGCAGAAGTTGATGTAGGTGCTCATGATGTGAGCTGGACAGAGAAGACAGATCTGCTCCCCTCTGAATGTTTCATAATTGTGTCCCTGAGAGCTTCCTCCCTGCAGCCTGAAGTAAAGGGTGGTTGGCTGAGGCCCTCCTGGCCATAAGAATCCAGGAATGAGCAGATGGTGTGAAAAGCAGACTCACTCTCCTGAGCTTTCCTGGTCTGGGAAGCTGAAGGATGGTGCAGAGTCACTGCCAGACTAGGAGAGGGTCCCATGTTAGAGGTTTACTGCACTTCCCCTGCTCTGCCCTTGGAGGTTTTGCTGATGGAGGTGTGCTGGCTCAGTCTGGGAAAAATGCCATGTCTGCAGAGTTCACAGATGGGCTGGAAAAGAGACAACTTTGACAGCTGGAGAATTCCTTCCTGTATGTACTGTGTGTGTGCAGAGAGGGAGTCCCCACTGGTGCAGCAGGAGAGTCTCTGGAGGGTGAGCAAGGTCTTAATGAGGCCCAAGTGAAAGCTGCTTCAAGTCTTCCTCAGCCTGGAAGTGCATTAGGATAAAGATTGTGATCTGCTCTGTGGGCAGTTCAGCTGCCTTAAAGCTTTCTTAAACCATCCAGCCTCCTCCATCTGTCTGCAGGGCGAGGGGATTTTGAGGCTATTCATCATTTAGCTGAAGGAAGCAGCAAAATGAGACTTTTTAGGGACTGTCCTGCCTCTGACAGCTGTGAGCTGTTTATCTGCTGAAAGTTTAATCTCTTTTGGGCCTTTCTTTAGCTCCTTAGCAGCAGGACAGCAAAACAGGGTGGTCTTGGAAGTTCAGGAACACTTATCTCCATGTTACCAAGTGTTGCAAAAGCACAAATAGAGACCAGATGGTTCTATGTTTAAGAACAAAACAGAAAAAAACATAACCCTAAAGAACAACCAAAAGTATCTCTGAAACCTCCTCTCGGGCTCCCAGCCATACTAAAGTGAGTTGGTAGAAAATGCGTGGTTGATCCAGAAAACCTCAGCAGAGGGATGCAATACCTCAAGTAAATTTTTCGTATCTGTGGAGCATCAGACACTGGAAGTATATTTTGTGTAACAAAAGATGTGCTGCTCTGGCAGGGACATAAAAGGCTGTTCCTTTTCAGCAAACTGAGCGGCTGCTTCTGGCAAACCATCAGCCCTGGTTGATCAGCAAGACGTTGTTTGTAGCCTTGTACAGCTCGGTTTAAAGGATGGAGCAGAATGATGAAGTAGCTGTGCTGAGGCCAGTGTTTGTTTTCTCCTTGAATTAGCAGTCCCTTGGAGAGATGCAGCAGCAGCTGCAGGAGAAGGCACTGGCATCTCCTACCCAGGATTCTCCCGGGTTCCTGCATGGATCCAAGGACTCTGCGGGAAGCAGCAGCAAGAATTCCTCCTGTGACACAGATGACTTTGTCATGGTCCCAGCACAGTTCTCAAGTAAGGTGGTTTCCGAAAATGCAGATGTTCTGAGCAGAGGGGGATGTGGGTGTTGAGAGTAGATATTGAAAAGTTGAAAGAGTGATTAAACTTGTCTGTTTTGACTGAGTAGTAGGAATGGTTTTGTTTTCAAGCTGGCAGAGACATCTGGCTCACTGGCTAGTTTGATAGGATATTTTGTAATTACCTTTAAAGACAGGATTTGAGAGTAAATATTACTTGAGGACCTCAGTAAGAGATTGAACCTGGAAATCCAACTGGAAAAGAAGATAAATAGGCTCACAGGGAAAAGTCTCTCTTACAGAAGCTTTTACCTGGTTATCCTGTCTTCAGTTTCACTCAGCAGCACAGTCCAAGACAGGATTTCAGCCAGCAAGCTGGATTTTACACTTGAAAAAAATCCCCAAGAGGAACTAAAATATGTTGGTTTTTTCTTCAAAAGTTCTACATTTTATTTTAGGACCTTTGTGTTTATACTTTGATAGGACTTGCTTGAAAATGCAGATGTACATAGAACCAGGGCCTCAGTTCAGCCACGTGCCTAAATAAGTCCATGCACAAGTCCTTACTTAACCAGCAGAAGGAGATTGTTCAGCCTTGCCCATGTGTGTGATGCTTTGCTGAGTTGGAACTTGGTGATAAATGCTGTGATTCCTCCTTTAACAGTTGCACCACTTGTATTAGAACAGGAATTTGGAGGGGTAGAGTAATCTCTGGAAGATCTCTGCAATCCTTATGATAAGGAGGAATCAGTGGTGGGACCAGTACTCACTTGCCTGGTGCTGGTCATGTTCCCAGTGTTCAGATGTTTGTTGTGTATCCAGCTGCCAGCTCATTTGGCTGCCCTGGATTTTTGCCACAGAGGACAGGGATGTTCCAAAGCACTATGAGTATCTTGTGCCACTTCTACACAGCAGCCAGTGACCTGCACCAAGTGGACAGGGACCTGTTGCCTCAAATAATTGTCAGGTTTTGGCCCCCTTCCAAGAGGACTTGCTTTCAGCCTTGATTTTCCAGAACTTCAGGGTGTAAGGATCAGCAGCATCCACCAGGAACTTCAGCTTCAGCCCACATGTGATTTGCAAAACACTGACTTCAGGAGCAGCTCAGCAGGCCTTGGAGGAGCAGGGAATTCTACACAAAATCTCAATTGCTATGAATGTATAAAGATTTTTAAGAAAATTATCTTGAATTAATTTGTTTCTGCTCTTCCTTGTCCCTCAGGTGATTTAACTGCTGAGGCTGCAGGAGGGAAACCAATCCAGGACAGCCTGATGTACAGTGGGTAAGACCACCAAGGCACCTGAAATTGTCCAGCCACTGGAGCCTGCTGGGTGTTTGGGACTGTGGAGTTCTGGTGGATGGGAGGGAAGATGTTCCTGAGTTAGCCTGTCACCTGCCTGGTTCTGACCATTTTCAGTTTCATGTGGTGGGAGCAGGATGACAGTCCCCAGAGTGCCACTGATGAGGTGCTGGGTAGACACAGCTCTGTTGCTGTGCTTTGTAGGAGGGAAACAAGGTTGGTTCCCAGGCTCTGACAGCTGAGTTCTTTCTGTTTTCCTCAGGAGTTCCCTGGTGACTTCAGCAGGCTTGGAAAGCCAGGGGAGGACACCATCTCCATCACCCCCATACAGCAGTTCTCCAAGCCCATCTGGGTAAGAAAAACTGTTTGCTGGTGTCTGTGCAACACTGAGTAACTGAACTCCCATTGACTTCCAGGGGGGATTTTACTGCTGTTGGTGTGCTGGGCAAGATCCACATCTCTCCTCTTAATTAATGGGTAACAAGAAACACCCAGGAGAAACTCCCCAGCCTTGGGCACTGATCGGTCCCGACTACTGAGCCTGTCTCTCCCTCTTGTGGCTCTCAGGAGGGGCTAGGAGAGAACACAGGAGGGCTGGAATTAACTCTGTTCCCTGAGGGGGCAGGGATTGTTCTCAAGCAGAAGGTAAATGTACTCCACTGGCACGTATGTGCTGCTCCTCCCCCAGTGCCCAGCCCTCAGAGGGGGACAGAATTCCAGCTAAAGACCCTTGTTTCTAATTCATGCAGTGAATTAGAGCACAACCCTTCATCCAAGGCTGAAGTTATGATGGACTTGAGTGGGAGACATGTAGAGGGGAGTGTTGCTCATCTCCCCTTGCTGTTGGAGGATAGATGAGGGCCTGCTTAGTTGTTTGTGGTTTGTTGAAAAGCTCCTTGCGCTGTGTCTCTGTAAAATAATGCTGACACTGGACCTTGTTTACTAATGGGGGATGCAGGAGTAGGAGGAACATGTGCAAACAGGACTGGTCATGGGTTTCATTCCAACTAAACCAGTTGCTCTAAACTCAGTTTTGGCCTTTAGATGTGTTGTAGGTGACAGCTGCCCACACATAACAACACCAGCTGCCCAGTGAGGCCAGATAGTTTTGTGTTCTGAAGGTGTTAATTGTCTGTGGAAGGTGATCCCCTTGACTCTGGGCCCTGAAGCTTTAGGGTATGTGCTTAGCTTGCAGGGAACTGCTGGTGTTGCCTCCCATCTTGTTCTTGCCTGCTGGGGAAGCAGGACAGGTTTCATCTTCTGTTCTGTCAGTATGGCACCTGTCAGGGGAGGACGGTTTAAGGGGATTTCACACTGGGAGATGGATGACCCTAAAATCTTTTTTAAGAAGAAAGTATAGTCCTAGGCTGTGTGTTGAACACATTTATCACATGAACAGAGCCCAGAAAATGACAAAACATAGCCTCAAAGCATACTAATTTAACAGAGAATAATATAGCTCAGAGCCTAGCTGACGTGATCAGATTAATTGGCAAGCGTGTACCACAGTGTGGAGTTTTAATTGCATGAGGCTTCTTATGCCATTGCCTGCTAAGCTTTTTAACAGCTTATTCCTGAACTGATTCCTTTGCATTCTGGAGATCAGTCTCTATTAAAGGATTTGGCCTTGCTTCTGGACAGCAGTGAGGAGAAATTCATGGAAGTTGATCGCAAATGTTGCCCACTTCTCACTGTTCACCAAACTGGCCTCATCATTTTCTAGTGGATCCCAGGGTGGCCAATGCCAGAGGCTTTGATCTAGACATGTTTCCACTCTCAATGTCTTTCCCACTCATTCCCAGCAGCTTCTGGGGAGCCGATGCCAAACCTTCTAGTGCTACTTCCCACTTTTCTGTCTGCCTTGAAGTAGCACTTAAAAACTGATTTCTGTGCTGTTTGGGATGGGGGGAGTAAGACATCAGTAGTGAAAGACTGGAGCAGACACCCTGAGCCCAGAGGATAAAGCATGCTCTTTGATCTGTCCCCTGAAAGTGCTCAGAACTGGTGCCACCCAGGTGGTTTGAGTGGCTGGTTTCAGTGCCCTTCCCTGTAGATGGCACGAGACCTGTTGGTTCAGCACTTGGCTCCACTGGTGCAGTGGGCTCTTGGTTTTCCCTCTGCCTGCTCACTTGGGAGCAGCAGTTCTCCCTGCCACGTGTGGCTCCAGGCTAGCAGGCAATGCTGGCTGCAGTCCAGCTGGGACTGAAAGCAAGGGCTGTTTCAGAGTGGCCAGCAGTGGCTTTTCCACAGGATGTCATGGTACACTCTAGGACAACTCTCCTTGCTCTTAATTAAGAAATTAAGAACTGGGCAGAATTCAAACATGCCAGTAGTTGATCCTTTTTTTTTTTTTTTTTAGTTCTTTTTTTAAACACTTTCTTGAAGATGTTTAGTAAGTGTAATGAAAGGTAATTTCTTGGATGTACCCCACAGCAATAGATTTAATACTGTTTTCAAAGACCTTTTAATTACTGCCAAGTAGTTAAACTCCCTGTCTCAGGTTTATCTCTTGGATTTTCCAACAGCAGGGTCAATTGCATTCTTTGGAGCTTGAGGCCAGTTAGCAGGTTCAGTGTATGTCATTTCATTTGGATAACTTCCTTTGAAACTTGCAACCTGTGAAGGAAATAAGGAGGTGATATAGCTCTTAGGGAGAGGGAGGATCCCTTTACCCAAGAACTTCTTTTCTGCTTAAGAATTTTGACCAGATAGAAAAACTAGTGTTTGAAATGTATGTTCAAAGTGATTACAAGGTTTCATGTGAACCTTCAGATTTCTTGATAAAGCTTTGTTTTTTTATGTCTGTCACACCACCACGTTTTATACTCATAGAAGGCAGGATACATCAAAGCCTCACCTTTTTGCTGAGCCACTGGAAATGCCTTTATTGAATGCCTTCAATGCCTTTATTTTATTGTGTGTCAGTGAAGAATCAAGGCATCCATGCTGCCTTTTGGAGACAAATAGGAAATTAAGAGTCTGCTTTCTTGGTGGAAGAAATAAGAGCACACAAGGAAGAATATATGGAACTTTAAAATGTTGAGAGAGGAATGAAAATATCGGAATAATTTGATCATTCAGCCTTGATGAAAGATCTCTTCCAGTTATTTGGCTCTCCTGGGATGGAGGAGTGTCTTCATGTGCTCTATGTGGAAATCTGCAGACACTTTACTGCAGATCAGCTTTGCTCAGTGCTGTCACCATAAACCACGGAAGGCTATGACCTTCCTCAAAACAGAAATTCTGGTAATGGGATGCTTTGAACTGCCAAATAAGTCATACTCTTCTTCCTTCCCCTGAGTACACACGTGTTCTTGCTGAATTAAATACATCCTTTCATGTCATATAAAATATTTCCATTCCAAGTGCTAGACCCCAAGGAGTGATGCTTGTCAGAGGCAGACCCAGGTGTGTGTCCTCGACTGACAATGAGGGAGAGTGCAGAAGCCTTCATTACCAATAAGATCTTCCTGTAATTGTTCAACATCCCTGCAGTTGGTGTTGGCAGTTGTAAATAGCATTGCCATGGCAATTAATCCTAGAATTCTGAGGCCTTTGGGAAAAGACTTGAGGTGGCTATTTAGTTAAATGTGGTATTTACATGGGTTTTGTACAGCGTGGTTCGTGTGTAGCCTGGCAGGCAGGCCAAGAGCAGCCTGGGGGAGCAGGTATCAGACATGAGCCAGTTAACCTGCTTGGGTGGAAGGAGCCTGAAGTTTGCTTGTCCCATTTTGTGGTATTCTATCTTGTCCTTGATGGGTATATAGAGCTCATTTATAGGTATACCAGCTCCTGCCTCAAGTTTATTTTCTCCTGAGTAGCCTTCTGCACCCTGTAGTTAACTTACCAATACTCTGATCTACACCACTACATTCCCTTCGTGGTGTGAGACTTCCATGGGGATGCCATGGCTGCAGCAGTGCCTCTGCATGAGTCAATCACAAGGAGCTCTTGTCAGCAAAGTCTGTGGCCGTGTCCTTTGTGAGCCACGTGTGTTTAGCCCCTGCTCAGGGCTGTCTGCTTGGCTGTGGATCTGAGCTGTTGGGAACTAGGCCAGCCATGGCCTGAAATAGCAGGGCTCTGGTTTTCCTGGAGGGCGTGGTGCGCTTGGGTGTAGGTTTTAGCATCGGGCTGTGGGTGGGCATGGTGCTGCAGGAAAGGTGCCTGTTTTCAGGAGATGTGTGGTGCCACTGCCCTTTGATATGACTGGGAACCACCTCCCAGTGCAACCCCAGGGCCCCAGAGCAGCCCAGGGGACGCTCCCTGCGTGCAGTTGCTTCATGAAGATAAAATCTCCAATTACCTGCTCGAAGGCCCTGCCCTTAGAGGAGGTTGTCTCTGTGTGTCTCCTTTCCACAGCCGGCCAGGGCAGTTTTCCAGCAGCAAGTACGGACACTCGGTGCCCATCCCAGTCCCCACACAAATCCACAACTACCGGCGGATCGAGCAGAACCTGCAGTCTCCCAATCCACACTCCTCTCCCCGGTAAGTGCTGGGGCTGGGACCAGGGGGTCTGTAAACAAACTGCTTTGCACTTTACTCTCTGTACCTCTATAAACATCCCTGTGTGTTGGGCTCTCCCCCTCACTGTAGGGAGCCAGTGTGGCGTGTTTTGGGGTGTTTTTGTGGTGGTGTTGAGATTTATTTGTTAGCACTGTAAATTTTGCCTGTGTGCTTTTGTGTGAGAAAGCTCCTGTCAGCTCAGAGTGAAGGCTGAGCCACTTTGAGTCTGACAGCTTTTCCCATGCCAGCTATGGGTTGAGTGTCCAAGTGTCCAGGCACAGAGAACCGTCCATCTGGCAGATGCCTTTATAAAAGGAAAATTTGAGATAAACAACTAAAATGGATGGGGCTACAGAACCTACCTGACTTACTTTAATTGGTTCCTGTAGCCAGTCATGGCACAGATGATGTGTAGTGCACGAGTTGCATACTAATGTGGTTATGCAGCCAGGACTGAGTAAATCATGAACAATTAATGCCTGTGAGGCAGAGCATGTTTTGTGAAGGCTGTCAGGAAGACCCTGATGCCAAGTTGCAGCAGACAGCTGACCTTCTGAGTGCAGAGGTAATGCCAGGTACATCCAAGACATGTAGGGCTTCTATCTCTTCTCACATATGGTTGCTGGTTGGCAACAGCAGCCCAGGTCATAGACTGATGGGAAGGAGACCAATACAGGATCTTAAGGAGCTTGTGCAACAGGGGCACTCAAATAGAAGTGTCTAGGAAGTGTCATGTCTTTCCTAGGATGAGTTGTGTTGGTATCTGGATTAGTTAGAGTTCAGATTTCAAAAGTAGGGTAATACCTGCATCAGCCTAAGTTTGGGCTTCAGCCAGCCTAATTCAGGATAAGGCTTATTTGAAGTGGACCCAGAAGTAGAGACACAATATGCTGATATTGATCAGGGATAGGGATTAGCAGAAGGCTTGGTCTGTGCCACTGTAACTTTAATACTGTTTTATGTTAACTCTTTCGAATGTGTGGCAGGTTTTGTGGTAAACTCTGCCCTGTTTCCCACGTGCCTTGTGTTTCTGACAGCAAAACTTGTGGACACTGTTGGTTTTGGACCTCACAGGAGTCCTGGTTATCCCTGTGGGATATAAAGAGAGAGCTCTGGAGAAGGTGCTGTGCCAGCCCCAGACCTGGTGCTGGGCTGCTGAGTTGAGGCTCACAGCCCACAGCTACAGTCAGGGAGCAAACTGCCATGTTTTGCTGCTTTTAGTCACCTCTGTGTAATGCTGAGATTGGCATGTCCCTGCACAGGAACTCGAGGAATGGGCCCAATCAGGGTGACTCACAGGCTGCTTTTAGCATCTTCTCAGCATCTCTGACGTCATGTTTTTGCTGCCCCAGGAAGCCATACTTATCTCTGGCCATCACTTCCTCTAATCAGCAGGTTCAGTAGACACCCTTCAGGAATGGCAGGAGAAAACTCCACCAGGCATTTAGTGTGTGATTCCACTTTTCCATCAGGTGTATCAAGCAGGCCGTGCTGCCGAGTGCCGAGTCACGTTTGCTGAGTCATCTGATGGCAAACCTTGACGACACTCTGGTGTCTGAGAAATGTCCCCCTGTCACCTGGCTGGCTGCTGTGTGCCCCTGTGGTGTGCTTGTGGACAGATGTGTGGCTTGGTGAGGTGCTAATTAGGTGTATGTGCCTCTGGCCACATCACCTGTCCTGCTCCTCTGCTGGCTCACAGGTCTCACAGGGCATTTGACATTCCACATCTTCCACCAGCAGCAGTCACCTGGTGTTTTCTTCTGCAAGTTCCTGATAGATAAAATTCAGCCTTCTGCATGGCTCATGGTCTGGAGAATTAAAAACATGGTAGGGCAATATTTTGTGCCACTGAATGTCTAGGTATCTTCTCATCTTTGTCTTTGGAAATTCATTTTGCTTCAGGGCCAGGCACTTGATGAGCAGTATCCTCTGAATCTGGAGCAACCTGAAGAGAAGTGATTTTTAGGTTAAAATTTTCAAGTATTTCCTTTTTTCCAAGCATGTGATTATAGCATGGATTTACTTGGCTGCAGAATGTGGTAACACATTGAATAGGGGCAGGGAGGTTGGCAGATCAATTACTCAACTATCTCAACTACTGAAATAGATTTATTTTCTAAAATGTATTTACTTTCTGAAATGTGGCATAAAGTGAAATATACACCTAGAGGTGTTGTAGATAGATATACTGACAGTTCAGCAGCATGATTCTGCCATTCCTGGCACTGCTGAAACCTTCATTCTTTGTTCCTTCTGTTCAGATACATGAGGACAGTTAAATGCAGCATCCCTGGCAGAGGAGGCAGGATACCTTAGTGACAGCATCTTTCAGTGGCTCAAGCATGGAGGGGTTTTTCTCAGCAGTCATTGATTTCTGTCCAGAAAACCACCTACTGGTTGAGACTAATGTTCATGCAACAAGAGAAAAAGTGTTTCCAAATTGAGAATAGAATGAAGGACTTGATGAAAAGACTGTGTTCTCATATAGAGGATATAATGGGTATCTTGGTGAAGGAGCCTGCAGAGGCAGAATGGCATTGCAATTTAGGTTTTATGTTCTTAATGCTGGTGAAAAGATTAACATATTGAGAAATAATTAATAATATGCAATAATCTTGTCTCTCTCCAGACTGATGGTGTGGATGTACTCACTTTCCCACTAGTTTCTTCTTCTGTTTCATTTTAGCACTGGCTAATACTCAAGGTTCCTGCATGTGTGAGCTTTACAAATTAATTTTAACTCCATTAGTTGAGCCCTCACAAGGAGTTGAGGGCATTTAGACAGGCAGTTCTGACTGTCCAACCCAACAACCCAAATTCCTCTGGGTAGCTGTGAAGTGTTTCAGGTCTGACAGCCACACGCTATTTATTGTGTTTTGCTGTTTTGCTCTGTAGCTCCTGATTTGAGTCCAAGCTCTGTTGCAGAGCAGTGCATTGGCACACGTTACCTCAGCATTGAGCACAGAGCTTTCTGCCTAAGGGCTGCTCTGACTGAAGGGCAAGTGGCTCAGCACAGGAGGCACACTTGGATAAAACCCTCTCAGGGCATTGTAGAGACGCTGCCTACCATAAACATCTTGGACATGGCAAGATAGGAAACTCTGTCTAGTTCAGGATTATCATCCTAATCTTTTGTTTTGGCGTAGTCCTGGAACAGTGGGATTTTGATCCAGGATAAACAGTCATGAAGCTCTGCTTTTGTGGGAGTAACTGTGTGTGTTGAGTGATGCTGTTCTCCTTCCTTTCTGAACTGGAGTAACCTGTGTGCTGCTCTTGTTTCTGTAAGGTCTGGTGCGGTCCGGAGGTCCAGCAGTACAAGTCCTCTTGGTTTTCCCAAAACTGGTGCTTCCCCTCCTTATCCTGGAGAGCATGGATCCGTGCCCAGCACTAAAAAGCTCTCCTTTGGTGGTGCCAAGCCGTTTATGCCATCACCACAAGGTAAGATGTCAGCTGGCACATTGCTGTCCCAATAAAATCATTTACCTCTTTTCTGTGAAGAGGGAGGTTTTGACCAGCTGTAGCTGCCAGGTAGTAGAGAGTTCAGGTTGTTGTGTTCCCCTGTGGTTCTTCTCAGCAGATTATTTGACAAGTGTTTTGACCTCAGTAAAATGGAGAGAAAAATACCTGTTAGCCCCAGGAAAGGCAAGCTTTGCTTTGGTGCCTGCATCAAACATTTTGCTGCCCTCAGAAGAGGGCGTCTGTAAGTGCAAAGTATCTTTTTACTGGCTTAGGTTGAGGTGACAACAAATGTAAGCCAATTATTGTCAAAGCAAAACTCTGACCAGCTTTGAAAGGGCTTGAACTTCCAGACTGAAAAGTTTTGGCTGAATATCTGGTAGCCTGATCTAGATGCTAACAAGCAATTCAAGTGGAAAGGGACAAGAGAAGCCCCAATGTGCAATGGATGCAATTTGCTGTTTTCTGTAAAAACACAGGCTGATATAATGAGCTGTTCTATATCCCTGGTGTCTCTGATCGTGTATTTATTAGTCTCTGCTGATGGGGAAATAGAGAGTATTCATATTCTATTCCTCTGAACTAATACCACTGCAGAGTCAGACTAAAACTTGCTAAACTAATACCAGGCACAGAGTTTTTTTACCTCCTTTTACAGGAGTTGAGGATCTTTTCACCACACAGCTAGGGCTGAGAAGATGGAAGAGATAACTGGCATCTTTCTATAAACAGGTGGTGCATAGTGCTGTTCTTGCCTATGAAAACTTAATACTGAATTAACTTCTTTTTATTTCATTCCCTCACAGTTGGAACAATCCCAGAGCAGCCCAGCCAGACTGTTATCCCATCTTCTCTTGGAGCAGAAGTGAGAAGCCGTGTTCCTGCTGCCGGTGTGTTGGTCCTTGCCTTCCTTTGTTATTCCTATGGATAAAGCCAGAAGTGTAGTCTCAGGGCATTCTAGGTTGGGCTGGTTGCTTCAGCAGCTTCTCTGGATGTTTGGGCAGCCAGGATCTCTGTGTGCTGGTGGGAGTTGGGGTTGATCCATTCCCATCCTATCAACCAGCATCTTCAGTGCTGACAGACCCTGTGACATAAAAACTCAAATCTGGGACTCGGAAGCCGATGGATTGAGTGAAGGAAAAGCAACTCAAAACCTCCAGCACCCCCTCTGCCAAGAGGCCTGCTTGATGTGTAGTTTCCTTGCTGTTGAGCTCAGTCAGTCAGAGTCTGTGTCTCTGAATGGGCAGCAGTGAAAGAAAGAAGGTGCACTGTTCTTACATCATCCTTCCACAGACTGAAAACATGACCAGGCCTGGCAGTGCTGTGGCTCTGCTCAATACCATGCTTAGCCATAGAAAGTTTTGATCTGCAGCTGTTTGAGCTGTCTCTCTGTGTTAGAACCAGGCAGTGATGTGGTTTGTCACTCTGTGCCCTCCAGGTTCCTTGGGGCCTGAACAGTCTCCTCGAGGGATGGGCTCCCGGCTCCACAGTGCTCCCAACCTGTCGGATTTGCATTCCTGCAGGCAGAAGATAACCAAGCAGCACTCTGATCCTCTTGTTGCTCACTTTGGCCATACCCCAGTGAGCCAGCCTCTGCAGATTCATGGCTTGCAGCACTGCCGGCAGCTCCGATCCTCACCAAAGCTCTCCGAGTTCATGCAGAGAAGCCCTTTGCCAACGATAATGGGCTCCCCTACAAAGGTGTGCCCAGGACTCTGCTTTTGGGCCTCTCACAGCTTCATCTTCTGGGTGATCGGGGGATGAGCTGCTGCAGGAGCAGATACATCTGACCTGGATTTATCAGCACTTGCTCCTGTCCTTGAGGGCTGTGCAGTGATCTGTGTGACGTGGGGTGGTGTCCTGCTTGCCGTGGGCAGCTCTGCCCTGGCAGCAGTGCTCAGCAGCTGAGCAGAGCCCAGGCTTGGGAGCAGGCGGGGGAAGGAGCTGCCCCAGGGGCCGCAGGCTCCGGCTGGGGGGGACACAGTGACCGGGCTGTGACACAAGCGTGTGTCCAGCAGGAATCCCCAGCAGAGCCAGCAGCCAGTGACAGCCCTGTGCCCCGTGGGGAGCAGGCACTGTGACAGCATTTCCTCTGCTTACAAAATTCTCAGCAGTTTGTTGTCCTTTTGTTTTAGCCATTCTGGGATTAGGGACAAATAACTGTTTCTGGGTGGGATTTCTACCCTTATTTCAGGCAGGTTGTTAAACAGTTTAATTTTGATAAACAAATGGGGACCAAGAGGAACCTTCCTCCTTAATTTTAAATACAGATCTCTGTTCTTTCTATTCTTCTTAGGCTGTGTCCCCATTTGAGTTTCCCAAAACCCCAAGTTCCCAAAATCTCCTCACCCTGTTGGCCCATCAGGGGGTCATGATGACTCCAACACGGAACAAGACCTTGCCAGATCTGAAGGAGATGGGCCATTTCCACTGCCAGCAAACTGGGTTGGGATTGAGGCCTGTGGAAGAGATCAAGGGCAGGTGAGCTGCAGTCTGCTTCACACAGCAGAACACAAACAAATTGTGTTGTATTAATGTAGTGAGGACTTACATTACTGCAGTTAGTCATTATAGTTTTGTGCTTTCTACAAGTAGCAGAAGGTGCTTTAGATGCTCTGTTGAAAGAGCAGTTTTTTTCAGCTCCAGACTGTTTACTGTGTGGTGTTAAGTGGCTGTGGACCAGGAATAGCACAAAGAAGTGAAGTTAGCTGACACCTTGCACCTGTTGGCTTTCAGCATCATGTTGTATGTACTCTCTTTAGATCTCTGAGCACAGGCAGGCTCACTGACCTGCTTCTGAAGGCAGCCTTTGGGGCACAGATCTCGGAAGCTGGCAGCAGCGACAGCTTGAACAATGAGAAGCCAATGGAAATTGCAGGTAGGTGGGGAGGCCAAGCAGATCTGGCAGGATGTCCTGGGCTGGGGTTTGCCTACACCCCTCCTGCAAATGGGAGGCTGCTGTGCCGTGTGTGAGGAGTGCAGTGGTGTTTGCTTTCCCCTGCTCTGTGGGCTGTGTGTGCTGTGTAACTGCTGGATAGTGGTGTGATTTTTGTAGGCAGGGCTTCCTCTTTTGGCCCCTTCTGAGTGTGATAACCTGTGGAAGTGGTGGCTTGGTGCCAGGCGGCTGGAGTGTGAATGGCTCTGCAAAGGGTGGGTGTTCTGGGCCAGGCAGCCAGGAGGGAGAGCAGCTGCAGCAGTGGCTGGTGCTGCCCAGGCTCTGTGCTGTGGCCCGTGGTGCTGGGGATGCCTCCCTGGTCTGTGCTGGTAGCCACTGAGTCCCAGGAGAGCCTGCAGGAGCGCACCCGCTGGGCGAGGCACCGTGCTCTGAGTAACCTTCCTGTAATGCCGGTCTGCACCTCTCACCTGTCTCCCCAGCTCCCTCAGGTGCTTATGGAGGGACCCTGCACTCTGGTGCCCGGGCTGGGGGCTCTGCCAGCCCATCCCCAGTGGTTTTTACTGTCGGATCCCCTCCCAGTGGAACAACCCCCCCACAGACCACGAGGACCAGGATGTTTTCAGGTAAAGGGCCGATACCTACCTGCCTGTTCCAGTGGGAATGCCTGGGAGCAGAGAGATGTGTTGTTGCAGGGCACTGGTGATGGCAGAAGGCTGCTCAGAGCAATCTGTAGAGCTCAGCTGGTCTCAGCACCTTTGAGGTTCTAGTGCTGACTCCTGCCAACCCCGGTTGTTGCTGCTAACTGTTGGCACTGGCATTAGTGCCAGAGAGTGATTTTCCAGTACTGTAAGAGACAGGCAGACTTTTACTTTATTGCTCTCTGCTTCAGGAGTAGTGCTGCAGCTGTTCACAGAACCACTGTTGCTGAGAGGTCAACAGCTGTAAAGATTGTGTTGTGCTCTGATTGTTCTCCCCATGGGTTTTGGATGAACTATAAAATATGAGCGTGATTGTCTGTGCCCAACAATTTCAGTGCACAAGGACTGTTGGGAAAGGGCCAGGAGTGCCCCGTGTACAGAACTCTTAGAGGTGTTACTCATGCTCTGAGCTGCTGAGGGAGGAGATGCACTCCTGCTTGACAGATGCTCCCTGTAAGACACCAGTGCTCTGGCCTCAGCCAGCAGTTGAGGCTGTGGTAATTGGCCCTTTTGGGATTGAGTGTCTGGGAGTTGGAGTCTATGTTCAGTTTAAGAAAACATTTGGACACATTTTGATTTGCATATTTGGCTTGGTTTTTTTGTTTTTGTGGTTTGTTTTTTGTTTGTTTGTTTTGTTTTTGTTGGATTTTTTTTTTTCTTGGCTGTTCCTCATCTGAATGTACTTGACTTGGATGTGACCATGAATAAGCTGCCTGACTGGGATGGGGGTACATTTGGGCTTGGTTCCTGTGTATAACTTGCATTTCCATCCTAACTAAAACCACTCAAGTCTTTGATTGCCTGGAAGATTGGAACCACAATTCTTTCTTTGTCTCATTTATTTGGAGAATGAGCTTTAAGACTCTTAAAAACTGTGTGAGGGGCCTGTAGCACAGTGGGGTTACTGTCCTGGCCACAGCCTCCAGCTACTACTGCAGTGTGATGGATAGAGGATTCAGACTTCCTGTGGTGCTTTTCAGGGATAATAGCAATCTGGAAGCAAATCCAAGCACCAGATTTTAGCAGGTTGATACTCAGGTGCTCAAGGGTCTGCCCAACAGTCAGGATGCCAGAAAGTAAAACTTTTTGAAAGTAAACTTGCAGCACACACAGTGTTAGGTCAGGGTGACCAAAGCAATGCTGCAGGACAAGTTTTGTTCATTAGACCTGTGCAGGAGCTCCTCATGTTATAGTTAATGTACAGAGTTAATGGTGAAAGAGGAGGTTTGCAAGCTGAAATTTTTCACCCCAAGTGCTTGGACAAGCCATGAGTAAGGACAGTACTAAAGGCAGAGCCTTTCTGTGAGTCATCATAACAATTTCTGCAAACAGCCTCTTGGAATTACAGGGCACCCAGAATGTGATGTTGTAGGTCCTCTCCTGTCTCTGAGAGAGCTGGAAATACTCTGCCTGTCTTTGATGATCCAATTAGCTTTGAAGCATTGGTGCCAACATGGAGAGAGTTTCTGGGAGGAAAAGAGGCTGTGCCTCTCTTCAGATCAGTTGTGCATTATTTTATTGCTGAACCTTTTGAAGGCAGGGTAGGACAGTAAATTAAACTTGTGGTTAGAAGAGAAACATCTTCCTCCAAAGGACCAGTGAGAGTGCAGAATGCCACCTGGGTAGAATTAGCAGAGTGTTGGAGCTGGTATTGCCATCCCCCATCAAAGAGAATATTTCCCTCTGTGGCAGTGTGCCAAGGGTAGGAAAGCCTCTGGAAGTGGTGAATGTATTGTGAATACTCTGAGACAAAATCTCCTTTGTACTCCTAGGGTGGATTCAGTGGTCAAGAAGGGGAAAAGGTGATGATGAAGGAATTGTCTGATGGACACCATACCTACAGGGTCTGCAGAACCCTGAGGTTAGGTCTTGACTCAGCTGGTCACTCATTCTTTGCCCAGCCTCTTATTTATAAAGAGGGGAAAGCAAAAGTGCAGGGCATTTAATGGAAAACTCTCCTGGTTTGCATACAGGATGTTCTAGAACCATCACTTATCAGAGTGCTCATTCAGTGACAGTAATACTAAAAAGGCAGGGAGCCAGGGTTCAAACTGTGCTGCTCCATGGTGGGGAAGTTGGCTATGACAGTGTATGATAAAGATCAGCCCAAGATATTGTGGCAGGATTCAGAAGGGGTTTAGCCAAAAAAAGGAAAAAGAATTTCTTCTGAAATGTCTCCATAAACGATCGTCATTCTGGAAGGTGCCTTAAATCTGCCTGAGCTTGTAAGCTGGTCTGCTGGAGTCACTAAGGAGCTTATGGCTGGGGGGAGTGCTTCTTCTGCATCCAGACTCTTTGCATCTTCCTCCAAAGTACCTCTTGCTGGCTCCTGTCAGATCCAGGATCCTGGATCTTACACCATTCTCTCTCCTGCATGAGGAATGTCTACCTGGCCTGTAATTTATACCCCCAGTTAATTCCTTTGTCTGTTTTTCTTCACAGTGGGGTCTTCCAGCTCTCTCAGCTCTGGAGGCTCCTTCAGTGGGAGGCACTTGGCAGTGGGAGCTGCTGGGGAGGCTCTGGAGGGCCCCTCGAGTCTCCGGTACACTTTTGCTGATCCCATCACTGCCAACCTGGAAGGTGCTGTTACATTTGAGGCACCAGAGCTGCCTGAAGAGACCCTCATGGAGGTGAGTATATCCCAGGGGCAAAGGACAGGGGAGTAAAAGTAAAGCAAATCCAGACAACTCCATGCTTTTCTTCCAAAGGTGGAGCAAACCAGACAGCAAGTTCCAAGAGAGCAAGGCCAGTGAAGTGTTCAGAGAGCCCAGGGCATTTTTAGCACCAAGGCCTTTAGTCCATGTAATAGCCCACAACTGGAGTTAAAATTCCTCATTTCCAAAGTTGAAATCACAGGTTGGAAGATGAGTTATCCAATGCATTCTGTATTAAGGGCCTCTGAAAAAAACCTGCCTGCTTTGGGCTTCTCCTTTTTTGAAAGGCTCAGCACTAGTACTGGCTGACCTGAGAACGTGAGTGGCTCAGTGTGTCAGGTGCCTGCCTGGCGCACTTGGGGAGTCTGCAGTGATATGGTCTCTGCTGAAAGGATCTGAAAACAAAGTAAACCTGACACTTGTGTTCCTGCTGGGGATGGGAGGGACGCTGTGTTCTGCACCAGAAGAGCTGAACCAGATTGTGGAGCTGAAAGGCTGCCAGGCTCTTCTTCTCTGCAGGCTGAAGCAGAGCAAATGCTGTTACAGCTGAGATATATTTGAAATGTAGGTCAGGCTGCCCATTTGCAGTGGAGGTGGGAGGCAGATTCAGTCACACTTTTGGCTCTGCTTGTGATACCTCCTTGGGCTGTCTGGGACTGGAGAAGGCTCTTTGTGTCTGACACTTGCTGGTGCTGCTGAAAACCCCAAGATACCAAGAGAGATATGAACACATTGTTTTAAGGATGTGGGTTTGCTCTTCTACTTCAGATTTTGTTGAGCTCATTTTTTCTATCAATTCTGTGTTGGATTGCATTTGTTGGCTTGATCACCTGTAAAGCCACAGGGCAAAGGCTTCCAGCAATGATGTGATCACAACAGCAGTCGGTTTAACTGAGCATCCTAGCTGGGTGAGGTGACAGAAGTTTGGGGATTTGCCAGCTGCCACCACTTCAGGTGCTGGTCTGAAGAGAAGTGTCTTAAGGAAGTTGATCTTGGAATAGCACTCAGCTTCTCTGGCTGTAATGAGTCATTTGGCTTCAGTCACTGTTTCTGCTGAGCACAGTAATCTGTTTGCATGTCACAAAACCTTTGGAGAAAATTTCAAGTCCCTTTTGTGGTCTGTGGAGTTGGCCAGAATGCAAACCTGGCAGGTTTTCTGATTTCTGCTCATCTTTCAGGGCACTGAAGTCTTACTGTTTAGGTGCCCTTGTTGATCTTGAGCAGCGCTGTTGTGTTTGGATGGGTGGTTCTTCTGTCTTTTGTGAAAGTTTCTTTAGGTGCAGACAAGGCATACTGGAGGCTGGGGTTTAGTTTCTTTTGCAGTGCTCTAAAAACACAATACAGAGATGGCTACAGAAGACTTGTGATGGCAAATGAGGCCATAAATGCCATCACAGTTAACAGAAGCTGACTGTAGGCAGAGGAAGGACTGTCTGTGGGTTACAGATAAGAGGCTGAGACCTACAAGATCTCAGCAGTTTCCTGCTCTGCCACAAACTTCTTGTATGACTTGGTAATTACTTAATCTCCAAGTTCCTCCTCTGCTTTTAAAGAAAATTGAGGAAGATGGAGATAACACTTCCTCACCATACTGGACTGTCCAGGTAGCAAGGCAGTGGGAGGGAGAGATTCATGTTCCAGATAGTCAAAGCTGCCTGAGCAGCCAAGTGCCTGAGCCAGTGATGGAAAGAAAGAAGCTCTCAGATCTTGAGCATGGGGGTTTTCTGGTAAATTCATGTAGGAATCCTTACCCCCCCTTTAGAGAACTAAACCAGTGAATCTTTGAAGACCAGGTTACCTACTTCTCAACAGAGAGTACAAACAATGAAGCTGGCATCTGACCCAGGCAGCAGTTTGCTTTGACCCACAGGCATTCAGTTTTTCCACAAATAGTAACTTCCCAGAACTGGTTGCAGTGACTTAAGCAATGCAGCTTCCCAGAAATGGGATAATCCCCTTTGATCTGTAATAGCAGAGGAAAAACTACTCTGAAATGACCACAGCACTTGGTGTGAGCACTTCCCTTGCCAGCTGGGCAGGAGTTGCAGATAAAAGGTTGCCCATGCTGTCTCCTCAAAGAACCTCACCCAAGGCTCACTGCGTTGAACTGGGAGGGGATGAAGGCTGGGAGGTAGGGTAGGAGACACTTTGTTGGCAGTTTTTTGTGGTGTAGGAGGTTTTCACTCTCAGGAAATCCACACTGGCATTGCTGTAGTGGGAACAAGAGCTGGGCTTATGGTGCAGATGGTCTCTCCCCCTTCCTGGCTGACTTCTGACAGAATCCCACAGAGCTGGGATGCTCCTTGGGAAGAGAGCTTGTAATTTTGGAGTAAGTCTCACCAGCTTCTCCAGGGAGCTGTCTAGAAATTTCTGGCCTGGGGCTGTTGTTTGCTGCTGTTACTGTGGAAGAGGAGCCGCTGCAGGCTCCAGGCTGAGTTTGGCCCAGAGCAGAGGTGTAAGGGGGTCTGGGGGTGAGGTGTTGTTTCTGGGAGCTGGAGTGGGTTGCTGGCACAGCCCAGGGGAGCAGCTTTCCCTGTAACCCCCCCTTGGCATCCCTCCAACAGCAGGAGCACACGGACATCCTGCGCAGCCTGCGCTTCACGCTGGCCTTCGTGCACTACGTGATGGAAATCGCTGCTCTGAAGGGCAGCTCCGGTGACATGAGCAGCTCGGTGACATCTGAGTACCAGCTCCAGGAGAGCGTGGTGGCCGACCAGATCAGCCTCCTGAGCAGGGAGTGGAGGTAAGGATGGGCAGGGCTGCCCAGCTCCCAGGGCTTCTGCCACTCCCTCCCACCCCACACGTCCTTATCTACCCACCATCCTTGGGGACACGGAGCTGCTGTCACACTGATCTGCCTGCTTTCTTTGCAGCTATGCAGAGCAGCTCGTGCTGTACCTGAAAGTGGCAGAACTTCTGTCCTCGGGGCTGCAGATGGCCATAGAGCAGATCAAAGCTGGCAAGCTGTGCCTCTCCTCCACTGTCAAGCAAGGTAAGAGGCTGCTGCACTCATGGGGGAAAGGGCTCACCTGGAATGGAACTATGAAAAGTGTCACAGAGGATATGGAGGGGGTGGAGTGAGTGTGAGCCCCACCAGGGTGAGGGGGTTCATTTGTGATTGTCCCCTTGTGCAGCCAGATGTTTATTCACACTGAGAAAGTTCCTCTCTCCACATTGGCTTACTGTCATGCTCCTGTGAGACTCTTCAGCACTAATTGTAAAGGGGGAGTGTATCTTATCTGATCCCTTGTACAGCTCTGTCTTAGGTGCTCATGTGTACCTGATGTAAGCCCAGCTTAATTACACAGAACATGTCCTAGGAAGTGCTTACTCAGCAAATAGAGACTTGTCCTGACAGTGATGATTTTTCAAGTGAAACAAAAACACAGGAAGTGAAGTACTGGTAATGCCAGAGTCACTTCTTTGCCGGTGTTACAGCTTTACATTTGCATCTGACTAGCTGTGGTGAGAGCTGACTGTGAGTCAGTGATTAGAAGAAATAATTTCAAAAGTCTACTACATCGTAGTATTACTGAGGGAGCTTTTTGAAGCACTGGAAATACTTGACCCACCAGCCACCTACCCCAAGAGCTTTGTCTTTGCAAGTATTTGTGCTGCCTTGGGATGGAGTATAAAGAAAATGGAAGTTAAATATTATGAGTACACATACGTCGTAGCAGGCAGTGTGGAGCAAAATACACCAGATTTAGCTACACGTCTTACACAACTTCAGGCTAACAGGAAAGTTGTCATAACCCAAATAAATCACTTCTTTTCAGAGCACATTGCAGCTTCTAGATTTGTAGTGTCGTTTGTCCTTCAGTGTGTGGGAATTGGGCAAGGCTGACTTGTCTTGTTTCTTGCACTGTGGGGATTTTCAAATGTGTGTGTAGGAGTTAGTACTCATCAGATGTTGGTGGGAGCTTGTGTTCAGTACTCTGTGTAGATCATGCCATGTAGACTCAGCCTATGGCATCCCTTGCAGTTGTGGATTGTTATTTAATTGCTCAGAATCATATTTGATTCCTGATTCCCTGTTCTGTAACCTTCCACACGAGCTGCTGTGGTTCAGGAGAGGAGGTGGCCTTTCAGAGGCATCCATGTCTTTTCGTAGTGAGACAGCAGGGTCCCAGGAGAGATTCCCTTGCTTAGTCAGTGCTGCTGATCCACTCTCCAAGAGCTCCCTCACAGCATGTCATCACCTATCAAGCAGCAGCATCTCTGTACCTGCTGCTCTGCTGGTGTGTGGTACATCCTGTACAGAGCAAACTGCTCCTGCCTTCTGAGTGCTGAGGGAAACAAAAATGGACCCGGCCTCAGGTGAACCAGATCTGTGTAGGAGTTGCCGTGTGCAGGCTTATAACTGTGAAGGTGACAGAGGAAAGGGAAAAGACCCTCTTGGTGCAGGGCTTTCCTGCCAGTCTCTTGGCTTTGACAGAACCCCGTTGTCTCCACATTAATCCTTGGGGTCCTGCAGGTGAGGAAGGGGCAGCACAGGGAGAACTGTGAGTAGTGCCTAAAGCATTTCTTTCTTTTACTGTAGTTGTGAAGAAGCTAAATGAGCTTTACAAATCCAGTGTATCCTCCTGCCACTGCCTCAACGTGAGACTGCAGAGGTTCTTTTTGGACAAACAGAAGCTCATGGATCGGATCAACAGCATCACTGCAGAGAAGCTCATCTTCAGCTACGCTGTGCAAATGGTAAAAACCTCCCAGTGCCTGCGGCTGGGGTTAGCACAGAGCAGCATTGGGCATTAATGGTTTCTGCTGGTGGCCTTGGCAGGTGGCTGCCCTCATGATGCTCCCCTCTGGAGGCTGAGCAAGGGGAGTGTCCATGCTGTGGGACTGTGCTGGCAAAGCTGGGTCTGCTCTGGGAGTAAGCTCTTGGCACTGGCTTGTTGCCCTCAGGTGCAGTCTGCAGCCCTGGATGAGATGTTCCACCACAGAGAGGACTGTGCACAGAGGTACCACAAGGCTCTGCTGCTAATGGAGGGGCTCCTGAACATCATCACTGAACAGGGGGACATAGAAAACATCAGTAAATGTGAGTATTTGGTGACTTTTTGTTTTTTCCCCATCTAGAACATGTGGGCTTTTTAGCTGCATGGATCAGAAATTTCAGTTCCCAGCACCATTTTTTTTCCTTTGGCTACATCTTGATGGACACAGCAGAGCTTTCTTGGCTTGTTGCAGCTCCTCGCAACCTGCCCTCCTGCTTCTCCAGCAGAAAAACTGTTAGCAATGCAGGTTCCTGTTCTGAGGCACATTTTGAGAGCTTCCCATGCAGAACAGCCAGCACTTTGTTGGAACTTCGGATGTGTGAAAGAGCTCTCTGCAGAAAATGGTTTGGCAGCAGCAGGGGCCTGGGGATGGCTTCCAGCCGGAGGCATCCCCTTGCACAGAGCGCTTGGGAACGTGAGCCTGCGGTGGCTGCAGGGCAGAGGTGGCTGCTCAGCACAGCAAGGGCTCCTTCCAGCACATCTCTGAACCAGGTCTGCTCACCTGCCTGGTTCCCCAGCCCTAAGCCTGGCTGGGAAGGCAGCAGATACAAACTCTTCTCATCAGCACGTGCCTCCTTGTAGCAATGAAAGCTGAGCTCTGACCTGTGTGCTGTCCTTGGGCCTCCTCTCCCAGGGAGTCTGCTGCTCTGAGCTGTCCCCTCTCCAGTGCTCTCCCTGTCCCCTCAGGGGTGTTACTGTCCATCTGGAGGGGAAAGGACTGACTCACTGCTATGAGCACATTTTCCCTGCCCTTATGGCTGGGGTTTAATCACCTCTGTCACCTCTTGCTGCAGGTGGTGGGAAAAAGGGATGGAGAATAACCATCATGTGTAGGAGCAGCTTGGCTTGGCCTGGGCTCTGCTCCACCACAGCCATCCCAGCCCACCTGCAGCAGTCCCAGCAGTGTTCCTGTGTCCACAGAGAGAGGCCACAGCTGGCAGACCACGTGCCTGTGTTGGCCACCCACTGCCTGCCTCGGGCCAGCATCCAGAGCTCTAGTTGTCCATGGAGGCAGAGCCCTCGGATAGGCAATGAGAGATCTGTGGCTCCCAGGCAGTCAGTCAGTTAATGATCACCAACTTCCACAGCTGACAGGAGGCTCACTGAAGGAGAACAAAGGGAAATGGGCAGATGGTGTGTGGTACTGCAGGGCTAAGTGAATAGGGAATACTAAGTAGTTTCTGTTGTACTATTTCTTGCCAAACCTAGATCCCATCTTTTGATCCAGAGATACAGTCAATGCATGCAATAGATTTCTTTTCCCAGTTGTTATCCTGGTACTGCAAGTTCCAGCTTCCTGATTGAACTCTTCTCTGATAGGCAGTAGTGGGTGTGTGTTTCATTTTAGATCTCAGGTCTATGATTACTTATTTCTGAAAAGTGAAATGATGAACCTAGAAATACAGCAAGTGTTCTCGTGAGAGGCATGAATCCCACCAAACATTTAGCTTTTGAAAGGTTCTTGGGCTGAGGTGAGAGAACCTGGCGCTGACGATGCTGGATGGGCTCACCCAGTGTGAGCTGTGGCAAATGGCACTGGAGACCCTGAGTCATTTTGCCTGCTGGCAAAAGCTGCTCCAGTAACTGGAAGTGAATAAATTCTTCCTGGAGGATGGTGATCCTTTGTAAAATCTTGGTAGCTCTGACAGAACTGCTGCCTCCCAGCTTTCACTGTCAGATCTCTGACTGTTCAACACTCTGACCTATCCCTTCCCAGCAGTTTCTGGTCCAGTCTTCACTGGCCTCATTGGTAATGATTCTCAAAGTTCTGCTTAGATTTGTTGAAATTCTACTGTCTGTTTTCCCTTTTTTGTTCAGTCTGCAGTGGTGGTCTTTACATTGGCAGGAAAACGAGAAGCTAATTGCTTGTGGTGTTTCTCTCCCCAGGTAAGCTGTGCATCGAGCGCAGGCTGTCGGCTCTGCTGTCGGGGTTCTGTGCCTGATGGCAGTGGTGGTGTCCTTCACACACCTCGCCCCAGCTGATTGCTTTATTCCCAACAGCCTCTGCTGTGCTGGGAAACCACTCTGGCAGTAGGACACCTGGAGGATGGACTGCTCACTCTTCTGGTTTTGGATGTTTTGGGAAGTTGTTCCACAGACTCAGATTCCTTTGTGGGGACGTGTGACTGCAGCAAGCACAAATACTTCCCTGCCCAAAGGCCTGGGCAAAGACATAGCTGATGTGGAAAGGTCTCCCTCGTTGTCAGAGGGGGTGAAGGATAGAAATCTGCTTCTTCCCAGCACTTTGAAGGATAAGACTGCTGCCTATCCCTCTTGCTTAAGAACAGGGTATTCCAGTGCTGTGTCCATTGCAGGCAATGGATGTGCTGAAACTGCTGGCTTCAGTTGATGTCCGAGTGTGTCATTCAGGCATAAAGGCCAGTCTGTGTACTTTCCCCTTCCCAGCTGAGAGCCAGGCATCTTCAAGCTCCCTGGCAACTGGAGGCTCCCCTCCACTCTCTCCTTAGTCCTTTCTCCATGTGTTTATGCCTTGGAGCACTTGGAGAGGAGGGGGTTGGTGTTGTGAAGTAGCTCCCACCTCAACAGACTTGCTGAGTGAGGCAGAAGACGTGCGGCTGCTGGGAAGCTTGGAAATCTCATGGCTGCTGTGTGGGCTCCCTGTCTGCCTGCCTGGATGGGCAAACAAGGCAGGGAAAGGGGCTCTGCAGGAAACAGGAAGGCAGCAGAAAGCATCACGCTCCCGTGTTCGCAGGAAGCCAGAATGAATCCATTCCTCCCTTGGTCCCCCGGCTCAGAGGGATCAGCGTGACGGACTCGTGGCTGTTGAGCTCGGGCTGGCAGCACACACCTCCTGGAGGAAGCACTAGCGCTGTCCTGCTTTCAGCTGTTGGCTCAATAACCCCTTCCCTGGAGCCCCTCAAACTGAAAACACTAGCTTTGTGAATCAAAGGAGCACTTTACACACTATGGGAACTTGGAGAAGTTGACTTTGCATCACACAACAACCCAGGAACATCACGACTGTTAGGAATGCTGTTCTTTTTATTCCTTTCCTTGCTTCCTGGTTGTTTTATTGCACTAAGTGTGTGCGTATATTAATATGTATTCCTAAGAGTGAATATATATTGATATTGATATGGTTTGTGTGTAACTGTACGTATTTAACTGTACTGTATCTCGTGAGTGTGAGGCAAAGAGCACTGCAGAGTCTGTGCTGTTCCTCCTCCACACCAGGCAAAGCTGACTTGCAGTCTGGCAGTCCCAAGATTGTTTTTTTATTTAAATGTTCTTTTAAGGACAGTCATTACAAAGCTCCATGCTTTTTAAGAGCTGAAGAACAGGCGTTAGGATCCCACACACTTGGAAATGCATTTTTAAAGAAGTGTTATTTGCTGCTTTGTTTTTGTTTGTTGGGTTTGTTGTTTGTTTTTTTTTTTTTTTTTTTTTTTTTTTTTTTTTTTTTTTTTTTATAAAGAAATCCCGTAGCATTCAGTTTTATGTTCAGCATTTCTTTCAAGGAGACTCTGTAGCCAAATGCGACTGCGGGTGCGAGTGGCTGGAGTTCTGGGTGAGGTTTGGGGTGCTGTGAGCATGTGTGTGAGAGGAGAGCTGCCTGCCTTCCCTCTGTCTGTGAGAGCATGAGTGTGACGTTCCAGAGTCGTGGCAGTATTGTGGTAGCGCTGGGCAGAAAAGCATCTTTGAAAGCAACTCGAAACCTCAGGCTTAGTTTTTGGGGATTTAAAAATATTTTGCACATGGTGGTTAAGTCCTCATTGCTTTTTTTTCCTCTTAAGATTGGCACGTTCGGTGTGACACTTTACAAGGGTTTCCGGAGCAACTTCACGGGCTTTGGAGCTGGCACTGCATTTGGCAACATGGGTGTTTCTGTTCACAGAGCAGAGGTGCCAATAAAGAAATTTAAAAATATTTCCAATTGCCCCAACCAGGGAAGCTGAAACGTAGTTTTCACAAATGCTTCAGTATTTGGCTCACAGTCTGCTGCTTCTGTGACCGTTTGTGCTTGTGCCTGGGAAAAAAAGTTTAAAAAAAAAAAGAAGACAGAAACAACCGACCCCCCCAGCCTGTTGTGGACAGAGGAGACCCAGACTGCTTCTGAAAGGCTTTGGCCAGCTGTGCAAAGGGCTACGCTGCAGCATGGAAGCTCCAAGCCAGGACTGACTCTGCAATGCCAAGCCCTGCACCCCGGAGCCTCCAGCACAGCCCCAGGGCTCCTGCCCAGGAGGGGCCCAGCCCCAGGGCTCTGTGAGCCCCTTGTGTGTGGCAAGCTCAGCACCAACCTTCCAGCTGTACTTCATTACTTGAATGTATCAAAAACGTCCACATTCAATGTATACAAGTATATATTGCTCCAAAAAAAATTAAAAATTGTGGTTTACAGACCTACAACCGATATATATGTATGTGTTTGTGTATATACATGCAAGGCTGTGTGTGTGTGTATGTGTGTGCATGGGTAGAGATACACACACAAACACAAACGTGTATATATATGTTTTTTTTTCTCTCAATACTTGAAACTTAGCCGCTGTGCTTGAATTAAAAAAAAAAAAAA
>VXBQ01007430.1:10906-32480 GCA_013400175.1 Phainopepla nitens
GGGCAGCCAGAGCCGCCACTGCGGGAGGCCGAGAGGGGGAGCCAGGCCGCTTCCCGCTCCGGTCTCAGCCCGGCCGCCGCCGTCCGGAGCTCCGCCGCTGGAGCTGGCCCGCGGGTGCAGGCCCGGGCCCGCCGCTCGTCCCGGGGCTACAGGGTTGCTGCTGTGCGGGGCTGGGTCCTTGGGCAGCGAGTCCGGGCCGGGCTGCGGTGCAGCGGCTGTTCTGTCCCGGCACGCCGTGGTTCGCTGGCGGCGGGTCCGGCGGGGAGGCGCCGCGGGATCCAGGCTGTCCCCCGGCGGCCGGGCTGTCCCCACGTGCAGCGGTCACCGCCGGAGCGGCACGGCGGCTGGCGCCGAGACCAGCGAGGTGGGGAAACTGCCCGGCCCGGGGCCCAGGTATTGGCACGGACAGTGGTAGACCATGGCAGATAGTGTTCCATTGTGCCCTGCTGTGCTGTGGGCCTTGGCAGTCTGGCACCCGGGGCTCTCGCACAGCCTCCGGCAGGTGCTCGCGGCTCTGGGTGCTTCGGCGGGGCGGTCCGGCCGGGGCTGGCCGAGGTGTGGTCGCTGATGGGGAAACCCCGGTGTGCCGGAGTCCTTGCGCTGTCTGTGCCGTGGCACACGGCGGGGTCTCCGGCGGCTGCTAGGAGCTCTCCTCTGGCAGCGCCGCAGGCTGCCGGCTCGCTGTGGCTGCCTCTGGACGGAGGGGGATGTGGCTCTTCTGGGCACTGCCGGCTGTCACCTTTCCAGCTGTCTCTGAAGCATGACCAGATATTCCAGGGTCCCTCTGGAGCTCCGGGTGTGGAGCTCACTCTGGCACCATCAAGTCGTGGGCTCCCTTACACTGGGTGGGTCACTCCCTGCTCTTTCCCTACAAGCTTCTTGCGTTTGCCCTACCACAAGGTGTGAGCTGTTCCTGGGCGTCCCTGGGTTCATGCTGGAGGTGATGGTGTGCCCCCTTTCCTGGTCCTGGTTTCCACCGGGTTTCGGGGATGAGTCACACCGGTGTCACCATGTTGTGCTCCAGAGGAAGGGCAGAGCTCAGCTGCTGCTGGTGACAGGCAGCACAGCACTTGCCGTGGCTGCCAGGCGCTGTCTGGTCAGTGGCTGCGGAGATGAGAGCCTGGGGCTGTGCTAGCTGGAGATCAGGATCTCCCCTTGACTTTCCTCCTTCCAGTCTCTCATTTTGCTGGGATTCCTTGCACAGCACCTGGGGACATCTCCTTTGGTTTCCCCTTGGCACTGGAGAGGCAGGCCTCCCATCCCAGTTGCTCCCACCTCTGTACCCATAGAGTCCCATCCCAGTTGGAGCAGGGGTAGTAGCAGCAGAAGGAACAGTGTCACTTGCCTTGCCTCTCCCCTCCTTTGGTGCCCTCTTCTCCTCCTGGTTGATCCCCTGTGTTTATAAGCAAACATTGGGTAATAGGCAAGGTAAACAGCATCTCCATGCAGGAGCAGACATGCGGGCACGGCGCCAAGCCAGGCGGCTCCTCGGCTGTCGGTGTGCTGGGGTCAGCAGGTGCTGTGTGCCAGGGCCCCCTTGCCCAGTGGTGACCCACAGCTCGGCATGGTGCAGCCTGCCCTCCCGAGGTCTGAGGAAAGGTGCCCTGGGCCTGACGACTGTCCTGTCTCTCTGCAGATCGTGCTTCTGTCCTGGACGGTCTGTTCCTGTGTTTTTGTGGGCTGGGCCCCATGTGGGCTTGGGCTGAGCTGGGACCAGCGGGGCAGAGAGGTCGGTGTGCCTCGGAGTGCTGACGCTGGGAGCCTGCTGGACCTCCTGCTCCCAGGACCCTCCTGTTCCCAGGACCCTCCTGCTCCCCAGCTCGAGGAACCCCGATACTCTGATGGATCTGAGGCCCTGCTCGCTGCTGTTGCTCTGGACTCTGGTGGTTGCCCTCACTCTCCTGGACCAGGAGGTGCTGGCCCAGCATATTTACACCAACACCTGGGCTGTGCTCGTCCCTGCAGGACCCCAGGAGGCTGACAGGCTGGCCAGGAAGCATGGATTCCTCAACTTAGGCCCGGTAAGTCTCCTGCTTCCCTCTTCTCATGGAACTAGTGTTCTCTGCCATGTCTGGGCAGGTGCTGAGCTTAGTCCCAGAGCTGAGTTGGGGCCTGCTCTTTTTGGCAGCAGGGCCACTGTGTTTGTGCCTGCTTGCTGTGGCCTTCCAGCAGCTGCTGCCTTGACTCAATGGTGGCAATTACCTGTATGGAGCCAGGGCCCGTCCCTGAGACCTTCTGGTGACAGGGCATGGCACAGCGTGGTGCAGCACACTGCCTGCTGGATGGGGAAGGAGGCAAAACCCATCCTGGCCTGGAGGAACAGGACTGGAAGTGCTGTGTGATGATGGATGGGAAGGCTTCCAGATTCTGCTGTTGCTCCCCTCAGCAAGCTGCCCAGTGCAGCATGGTCTCGGCTCAGCGGGACGGCAGCAGCACCTCTGAGCTATCCCCAGAGTAGGTCTGACAGCAGCTGTGTATTCTTACCCCTGAGCTGTCCTTGACAGAAGGTGTGTCAGCAGGTCCCCCCAACGCTCAGCTTTCCCTGCTGTCAGCTGGGGACCAGGCAGTGTGCGTGGCTGTGCTGGGAGTGAGCACACTCTGGAAAGGAAGTGCAGGGTGAAATCCCAGAGGAAATTGCACAACTGGTGGCTGTGGTGTCAGGACCTCGCTGGGAGCAGCTGCTGGGAGCAGCGGCAGTGGGAAGGTGGCTGCTGCAGGAGCCACCAGGACCTTGTCCTGCCACCCAAAAGGAGCCCTGCATGGGCACTGGGTACTCAGGGCCCTCTGGGTCAGGGAGTGCCAAGTCCTCTGGGACTTGTGCCATAGGAGTGAACTGTGGGGGTTGTGGCTAGGCCCCAGGGAGGGTGTCTGTGCTGGGTGGGCCATGGCATGGCCTTAGGCAGCTGCTGTCAGCGTGGAACTGGCTGAGAGCAGATCTCAGGGGGAAGAACTTGTCGGGCCAAGGCAGCTGCCTTGCACAGGGGACTGGGAGAGCGCCGTGTCCCTCCAGACTGGATCTCCGATGAGACCCCTTGGAGTGGGGAGGGGGCTGAGGTACCATCAGCCTGCTCCTGAGAGTGCTTCCCATCACGCTGTGGTGCCTGGTCCCAGGCCTGGCTGCCAGGGCCAAGGGGCACTGGTTCTGTGGCTTTGTCTCCACAGTACAGGGCCTCGTGCTTCAGTTGAGAGCCCACGAGTTCCCTCCCTGTGAGCCACAGAGGCTCAGTGCCAGCTCTGCCCTTGTCTTCTCCCTGCGCCGTCGTTCCGTGGCTGGAGGCTGACACCTCTTCCCAGCTCCCCATTCCCTCGCAGCAGTGAGCCTGCCCTTGCAAGCAGAGCCCCACATGCTGTAGCAGCCCAGGCTGTGGCAGGAGCTTCTGGTCTGGGCATGTTTTCTCCCGTTCTGGAGCCTGTCCCACTGTCTGTGCTGCGAGACGAGGTTTGGCTGGCCAGCGCTTTGCAGAGGGGTCACGGCAGTCCAGTGGGAAGAGAGTGGCTGGACAGAGGCTGGCTTTCCCTCGCAGGTTTCTGGAGTGTGCCTCTGGGACAGGATGTGCAGCCAGACTGGGAGCGGGGGGACTGGGTGCATCTGGCAGTGCCCCAGTGAGAGGGCCCCAGCGTCCTTATCTGAGAGGATCCTGGCCTCAGCCTGGGGTCTGGACACTGTCCCCAAAGCTGTGCTGTCCTGGCATACCCCTGGCTCTGCTGCTGCCTGTGGAGTGGGAGCCAGTGGCACCTCGGGCAGAGAGGGCCCGTAGCTGGTTCTGGTGGATTTGGGGAGGGCTCGAGGGAGAACACAGGGGACAGTGGGGGGTTGTGGGTCAGAGGTGAGGTGGGTGTGTGGGGGTTTGCACTACTGGGATTGTGCAGAGAAGGGGGCACAGGCATTGCCCCCCGCTGCTGAGACTGGGGTCAGTGGGGAAGGGCACTGATGGTGCCCTGGGCTGTGCTGGCAGGACAGTGCCATCCTGGGAGGGGGTGGTCCTGTCTCCCACACCACTGGGCTGCAGGTCCAGCATGTTGCTCCACTCCTGAGGCCGTGGTCAGGCATACAGGCAGCCTTCTAGCCCTGGGACTGGCCGGGGTAGTTGCAAGCTGTGGCCAGGGGTCAGGCAGCAGAACTGAAATGGCACCAGGGACACGTGGTGCTGGGGGGTGGCTTTGCCCTTGCTGAGGACAGGGATGGTGGAGATTAGGGTGGAAGTGTGTGGGCTGGCCAGCTCCTGGCTGCCACCACAGTGTCAGTGCAGACCTAATCCAGTGGGATGACCGGTCAGAGCCATGATCGATGTGCAGGAACAATCTGGGCTCTGTCCACACCCCCAGAGGGGATGAGGGATGCTGAGGGAGGGCAACCAGCCTGCAGCTTGCATTCCCCCACCAGCACTATGCAGAGGCTTTGTACCTTGACGCCTCATCAAGGGCTCTGAACTGACAGGCATCCTGGGCTGTCGTGGGGGAGCACGGTGAGCCAGAGGAACAGGTTCAGGGTTTGAGGTGAAGTGCACACCTGGGAGAGCCAGCTGCTGCCCTGGGCCTGAGGGTGCTCAGTTCGGTGCACCTTGCTCGGCCCAGTCTGTCCAAATTGGCAGCAGATCTGCAGAGCTCTAATAAGCTGGAGAGGTTTGTTAGCCCCAAACAGACTGTTTTGGGGCAGCCTGAGATGGAGGAGGGTGAGATGTCCTCATGTTCCTACAGCCCTTGCAGCCCAGCCCCTCCAGCTCTGGCACAGCCTGGGCAGCTGGATCCTGCCTGTGGATGCTGCCTGGGCTTTGTAACTCACAGGAGGCTGGGTGCATGCTTGGCTCCTTCTCCCCAGTTAGGGCAGGCTGCTTCGCTGGGAGGCCCTGGGTGACTGGGGTGGGGCCACTGTGTCCGTCAGCCCCAGGATGTGCAGGAGGGGATACGGAAATGACAGCGCTGGAGAGGGTTTGGCGTTTAAAAATAACCATCTGGGTGGCAGCATGGCCTCCTGGCCTCACCAGCTGTGCTAGCTTCCCATCCTGCCCCAGTCTGGGCTGTCCCCACGTGGGAGCGGAGCTGGGGTGAGCACAGCATGGCTGCTTGGCAGTGGGAGTTGGACCCTGCTGGGGTTGGGTGCCTGCATGCCCCCCCCTCTGCCCCACTGAAACTGGCTGTGCCCCAGGTAGAGGCTGGCACTGGGTGGGTGTTCCAGTGGGAAACTTGGGGAGAAGCTAGCAGCCTGTCCAAAGGTGCAGAGGCTGGTGCAAACCCTGCCCTGGCTGGGACCACCTGGGGTGTGGGGCCTGGAGCCACTGAGACCTTCTTCCAGGAGGAGCTGGCTGGCACTGGGAGGGAAGCAGTGGGTTTGTCTCCTGAGTCTGGTGTCTCTCACAGGCTGACTCTCAAAGGCCTGTCCCTCTCTGCCACTGCTTGCCTGGGGGCTTCCTGCCAGGGCAGCAGCTTTTTTGGACAGTGTGAGACTTGCTGCCATGTGGGGACTTGCAGGAGGATGAGGTGCATGGTGGCTGCGTTTGTGCTACTCCAGGGTCTTCCCAGCTGCCTTGTCACCAGCTGCCACAGCTTCTCCCAGGAGGTCCCACCCAGAGTGCCAGACATAAGCCTCACCAGCCACTCTGGAGTGGGAGGCCTGGCCTGTGTATGGCAGCCCTGGAGCTCAGGATTGCAGATACTGGGTGTAGAGAACCGGGGAGACTGAGCTGTTATGTCTGTCCCATGAGCAGCGTTTCTCTTCCGCAGATCTTTGGTGACTATTACCACTTTCGGCACCGCGGCGTGGTGAAGCGTTCCCTCTCGCCCCACCAGCCCTGGCACAGCCGCCTGGCCAGGGAGCCGCAGGTACGAGCAAAGAGGGCCTGACTTCGGTGCCAGGCACCTCACGGGGGCACGTGAGCCAGTGCTGGACACAAGACCGGGCTGAGCTGCCTTAACTATTCTTTGGCAGAGGCAGGTGGGAGCCCACTGCGTGTCTGGCAAGGGCAGGGGGTTGGTGGAGTCATTGGCCTGTGGGTTGTTGCAGTCCCAGGGCCCAGGAGAGCCTCTGTGTACTTGTACACAGGACAAGGTGTGCAGGGCAATAAACAGATCCCAGAGCAGTGGTGTGGGGGGGCTGCTATTTCCCCCATCCTCTGGCTTCAGCCCAGGCCCTGGAACGCACGTGGTGTGGCGTGTCTCGGCGGGGCTCGGCGCTCCGACCGTCCCGCTCCACTGGAGCACAGCCCTTGCAGCAGGGGCCTGGAGGGGCGGGCTGGGGGTGGCAGTAGCTCCGACAGGTCCAGTACTCTGCCAGGCCAGAGCTGACTGTGAGCTTCCCGCGGAGAGCCCCTCCAGACAGGCTGAGGGCTGGGGTCGTGAGTAACTCGTGGTGTGAGGGGTCGGCGGGGGACCCCACACCTTCTGTGCCCTCAGGTGCAGTGGCTGGAGCAGCAGGTGGCAAAGCGCAGGACCAAGCGAGACGTTTTCATGGAGCCCACGGACCCGAAGTTCCCGCAGCAGTGGTACCTGGTGAGTGCTGGGTGAGGAAGGGGCACGTGCTCATGATTGCGAGTGCGAGTTTGGGGACGCAGATGTGGCAGCCTAAGAGCTGCTGTCAGGTACCGGCTGCTGGGCAGGCAGGAGGGAGCAGGAGGAGAAGGGGGAAAGCCTGGGACAGCCACCCAGTGTTGTGTTATGGGAGCAGCCCAGGGAGGAGGCTCTGCTCGCAGAGCTGTGGCTCCTGGCTGGAGTGCTGGGAGGGCTGGGGGAGCCCAGGGCTGGACTAGGAGGTACAGCCTTTTGCCTGGCCCAGGAATGGGTCCATGCCTCTGCCTGCTTCCTGGAGCTTGGGCACAAGCCTGATCTCTGCCAAGAGTGCCTCGTCTGTGGGACTCAAGCACAGTCTGGGGGCTCAGTCTTGCTTTCAGAGCAGCCCTTCTCAGCTAGTTGTGCCCAACCCTGTGCCCAGGTCCCTGGGGTTCCTCGTCGCAACCCACAGAAGAGCGGGGTGAGAGCTGGGTGGGTTTTGGGCACACACAGTGGCTGTGGCTGGGCACATCTCCTAGTGCCAAGGCTTCTCTTGGCAGTACAACACAAACCAGCGGGACCTGAACGTGCGTCAGGCCTGGGAACAGGGATACACGGGCAAGGGCATAGTGGTGTCCATCCTGGATGATGGCATTGAGAAGAACCACCCTGACCTGGAGGCCAACTACGTGAGTTTGGGTGATGATGCGGGGGGGGGAGTGCCATGGGAGCTGGTCTGGGCAGCTGTGTCTATGCAGAGCAGCCCCAGAGCTGTGAGATACAGGGCTGGTGCCCACCATGGTAGGACGTGGAGGTGGGATTGGAGCCTGCCCACCCTGCTCAGCTCAGCCTCAGGCCATGGAGTGCAGGCATGGAGTAAGGGCAGTGGGGCTCGGTGGCTAAGGTAGACAGCCTCCAAGTATCCAATTTGCCTTCCAGGACCCAGGGGCAAGTTTTGACGTCAATGACCAGGACCCAGACCCGCAGCCCCGCTACACACAGATGAATGACAACAGGTGAGGCAGGAGGGAAGCGTGAAGATACAGAGCCTAAGTGGCAGGGACTTAGTGCAGTGCCAGCCCACATGGGCTGCTGGAAGCTGTGAGTCTGGCAGCATACTTCTGCCCCATGAGGAACCCTTCACCTCCCTTTTTGATGTGAGCAGCATCCTTTTTCTGCCCAGAGCCAGTGTGTGCTGTTCAGTGCCCTGGCTCTGGAACAGGAGGGCAGATGGAGGAGCCTTCATTGGCTACCTGGTTTGAGGGGACGGGACGGGAGCAGCCCAGGGAAGGTTGCTGGGGCTGCAGCCAGTACTGACCCCTGTGCTCCTCGCACCCTATGTGAGCGTGCTTCGTCCTGCTTCGCTTGCAGACACGGCACGCGCTGTGCTGGGGAAGTGGCTGCTGTGGCAAACAACGGCATCTGTGGTGTTGGCGTGGCCTACAATGCCAGGATCGGAGGTGGGTGCTGCTCTGCCCTGTGCTGGGTCCTGTGGGCGTCGAGTGGGCGCAGCAGCAGCTGAGCTGGGGATGCTGGCGCTGCTGGCTGCAGCAGCCCTGTGGCAGCAGGGGTTGGAGGGTTCTCACCAGTGGCCACCCTGCCCCAGGTGGTCACCGGTGACATTTGCTCTCTGGCCCTAGGGGTGCGCATGCTGGATGGGGAGGTGACCGATGCTGTGGAAGCCCATTCCCTGGGTCTCAACCCCAACCACATCCACATCTACAGTGCCAGCTGGGGCCCTGAGGATGATGGCAAGACTGTGGATGGCCCGGCCCGGCTGGCAGAGGAGGCTTTCTTCCGTGGGGTCAGCCAGGTGAGAAGGAGGCCTTGCTAGGGGAGCACTGGCCTTACTTCTGCCCTCTTCCCAGGTCTCCCTTCCCTCTGCCTGCCCTGATTGTTACCCTGGCCCTCCTGGGATGAGCCATCTTCCAGCCCATCTCTAGGATCAGGCTCTGTTAGATTTTCTTGTTCTTCCTGTATGATGGCTCTGAGTCAGGACTCCTCCCGTGTGGTGTTATCTCAGTGCTGTGAGGGCTCCTGTGTGGGATGCTCTCCCAAGCCCTCTTCTGGTTCTTGTCTGGTTTTGTGCCAGCTGCTCACCCTCGCTTCCTCCATCCGTCCTCCTGCAGTGTCCCTTTGTGCTGGCAGTGTCGCCATGTTCTGCCCAGGATTCCCTACAGAGAGATGCATGTGGTGCCATGCTGACTCTGTCACATCCTGTGCGAGGGTAGCTGCCATGTTTGGGTGCCAAGGCATGGCCGGGACTGTGTTGTGGGCTCCCGCAGCTCTGCTAGGCACTGCAATCCCATGCTGACAGAGTCAGGCCAGGTGACTTCTGAGCAGAAAAAGACTTGGGCTCCTGGAAGCCTCACATTGTCTGGGCCTCTTGCTGCCTGGTGTGTCACCCACTGGGACAGCCCTGGAGCCTCTGCCCAGGTGCTGGGCACCCTCCAGAGGCATAGTGGTGGTGAGGGTGCCCAGGTTGGTGGGCTGTGACTGGGGTGTCATGATGTCCCCCGTGTCCCAGCTGCATCTGCTCCGTCTGTCTGACTCAGGCTAGCACCAAGCACTTGTCCCCAGCTCCAGCCTGGGGTTTCCTGTGTGTGGCAGTGTTGGTGCTTGCTCTCACCCTACCTCTGTTGCTAGGGCCGAGGCGGGCTGGGCTCCATCTTCGTCTGGGCGTCTGGGAATGGGGGCCGCGAGCACGACAGCTGCAACTGCGACGGTTACACCAACAGCATCTACACGCTGTCCATCAGCAGCACCACGCAGTACGGCAACGTGCCCTGGTACAGCGAGGCCTGCTCCTCCACCCTCGCCACCACCTACAGCAGTGGCAACCAGAATGAGAAGCAGATTGTGAGTGGGGGCTGCTGCTGTCCACAGGCCGGGGGCTCAGGGGATGGGATGTGCCTGCAGCATTGCCTGCCCTGGACTCCTCTTCGCAGGTGACGACTGACCTCAGACAGAAGTGCACCGAGCTGCACACCGGGACATCGGCCTCAGCGCCCCTGGCTGCTGGCATCATCGCCCTCGCCCTGGAAGCCAAGTAAGGAAAGACAGAGGGGGCTGGATGAGGGTGGCTGTGCCAGCCCCGTGCAGCAGTGGCACCTGGACGTGGTGGACTGGGGCCAGCAGGAACTAGCACTGACCTGAGCTCCATGTCTCTCTGTAGCAAGAACCTGACCTGGCGGGACATGCAGCACCTGGTGGTGCAGACCTCGAAACCAGCTCACCTGAATGCCAATGACTGGGTCACCAATGGCGTTGGCCGCAAAGGTACAGGGGTGCTGGGATGGGACCAGGCTCTCCTAGTCCCACATGTACCACTAGCCTTGGGGTGCTGAAGCAGAGTGCCCTGGCAGCCCTGTGGGGTGAAGGAGGCAAGAGGGCCCAGTGAGCATGCAGCATGGCCAGGCAAACATCCCCACTGGGTACCCCCAAGAGCACTGACCCCTTCTTTGTCCACAGTCAGCCACTCGTATGGGTACGGCCTGCTGGATGCCGGGGCTATGGTGAGCCTGGCCAAGAACTGGACCACAGTGGGACCTCAGAGGAAGTGTGTCATTGACATCCTTGCAGAGCCCAGGTATGGGCTGGTGAGCCCAGGAGAGGATCACTCGGCATCTGTTCTGCACAGGAGCTTGAGAGCCTCTGGGCCCAGAGCAGGGAGTAGGGACAATCTTGGGGACTGAACTGCTGCTCTCAGACTCTTGGAGCATCCTCCTGTGAGAGCCTGGGGAGAGCTGGGAAAGGCACCTCCAGCCTTCCAGCACTGGCGTCACTGATGAGCCTCCCGGCTGTGGGGCTGGGCCAGTGAGTGTGGGCAGACTGGGGCGCTGCGGTTGGGGCGCAGCCAGCACGAGTCATCCTGGACAGAGGGGCTTTTCAGGGGGCAGACAGAAGCTCCTTTGACTCCTGCTTGGCTGCTGCTGCCACAATGCAGCATGTGCAGTCTTGTCTGTGGCCAGGGCACTCCCTAGGGGCTCCTGGGTGGGGGGATCATGTTCCTGTGCATGAAGGGAGCTAGGGCTGGGCCCTGCCCTGTCTCCCCTGGGGAGCCAGCCCTGTGTGGATACAGGAAGCACAGCTTGTGCTGGCACCACTCCCCAGTGGGGGGAGTGGCCACACGCCAGCAGCAGGATGGGGACGACTCTGCCTGTCCGTCCCTGGCTGTGCCGTGCAGGCTGTAGCTGGCCTGCAGTGTGGGAATAAAGAGCCTATTCAGGGCTTGCGTGGGGAGGCAGCACTGAGCAGCACAGTTCACCCCGGCCATGCACAAGAGCTGGGGCACCCCTTCTGCCTGCACATCTGGGAATGGTACAGTGTTGGTACCACTCTGACCCATTGCAGATTTGATTCTCGCTCTGGCTGCCCTGGTGCTCAGTCCCCCCAGCAAGGAGTGGGGACTGTGGCATGTCCCCCTGGTCTGGGAGTGGCCTCATGCATGCCTGTCCTCGGCAGGGACATTGGGAAACGTCTCGAGGTACGGCGCAAAGTGGATGCCTGCCTGGGGAAAGCCAACTACATCAGCCGGCTGGAGCACGCGCAGGCCAGGCTGACGCTGTCCTACAACCGGCGGGGGGACCTGGCCATCCACCTGGTCAGCCCCATGGGCACCCGCTCCACCCTCCTGGCTGCCAGGTAGGTGCTGGGCTGTGAGGTGCCCCAGGCTGGCCCCTGGCCTAGGCTGGCACAGGTGAGTTTGGGATTTCTTGACACCCACATCTTGCCTCTGTTGCTCAGGCCCCACGACTTCTCGGCCGATGGCTTCAATGACTGGGCCTTCATGACGACGCACTCGTGGGATGAGGACCCCTCTGGGGAGTGGGTGCTGGAGATCGAGAACACCAGCGATGCCAAGAACTACGGTAGGGGTGTGCTTCCCCATCCACTGCCTCCCTCCATGTCTGGGGTGCGAGGTAGGGTCACCCAGCTTCCCTTCTCTGCTCCTGAGCCGAGGGGCCAGTAACATCTTGGATGTTTTGGGTGATCTGGCTGGGGAGAGGTTGGACATGGGCACGTGGTGGGATGGTGCTCTCTGGGGCAGCGGGAGTCCAGGCAGGAGGAGGCTCCATGCCAGCTCACCTGACCCCCTGCCTCTTGGGACTTCTGTGCAGGGGCATGACCCCACAAGAGGCACTCTTCCAGGTGGTGGGCGTGACCCTGCTGTCCCTGGCAGCCAGGATGGGGGACCAGAGTGAGCTCCCCCTCCCTGTGCCTGTCATGGGCATGGGTGGTCTTGGCCACCTCTGTGGTCCTCACCCTGCATTGTTGCAGGCACGCTTACCAAGTTTACGCTTGTGCTGTACGGGACGGCCACCGACTCCCCCAGCCTCTCCAACCAGCTGGAGAGCAGTGGCTGCAAGACCCTGACCCCCAGCCAGACCTGTGTGGGTGAGTGTGGGGACAGCAGGGGGGAATGCGGGTACAGGCAGCCCCCAGCCCATGCTGACCCTGCCTGTCCTGCAGTCTGTGAGGAGGGGTACTACCTGCACCAGAAGAGCTGCCTGAAGCGCTGCCCTCCCGGCTTCGCACCCGGTGTCCAGAGCACACACTACAACCTGGAGAACAGCGTGGAGCCCATTGCACCCCACCTCTGCCTGCCCTGCCATCCCTCCTGTGCCACCTGTGCGGGACCTGGCCCCAACCAGTGCCTCACCTGTCCTGCGCACTCCCACTTCAGCAGCCTGGACCTCTCCTGCTCCCACCAGACACAGAGCAGCCGTGCGTCCCCTGCCCTGGCAGATGGCGAGGGACCAGCTGAGGCCCCCGCTCCAGTCAACTTGCCTGTCCTCATCGCCAGCCTCAGCTGCATCCTCATTGTCATCATCTTTGTTACCATCTTCTTGGTGCTGCAAGCACGCTCAGGCTTCAGCCTGCGGGGTGTGAAGGTGTATGCCCTGGACAGCGGGATCATCTCCTATAAGGGGCTCCCCTCTGACATCTGGCAGGAGGAGGGTCCCTCTGAGTCGGACGGTGAGGATTATGAGGCCCACAGCGAGAGGACTGCCTTCATCAGAGACCAAAGTGCCCTTTGATGAGCCCTCCTGCCCCTCCCTCCTCCCTGCCCAGCATCGCAGGACTGGGGCAGGTGAGGCTGAGGGGCCCTGGACTCTGCCCCTGTCCCCTTCCTGCACTGCAGAGCCTGGGGCTCCCACCCACTGGCACTGTCCCTCAGCCCGAGTCTGGGCCAGGCATGGTCCTGCAGGCACCATCCTCAGCACAGCATCGTTCCAATCTTGCACCATCTCTCCTGGCCCTGCGTCCATCCTGTGCCCCGTGCCGGGGTGTTTGGTGGCAGTGAGGCCCCTGACACTTCCTGGCCCTGCACAGGCAGCAGTGTCTCCCATGCTGGGTACGTGGCTGCTGCTTGGGGTCCTGTGAGGTCTCCAGGGTGGGCAGCGTGTGGAATCCCTGGGTTGCTATGGCTCAGGGTGGGCTGGCTGGGGCAGGGTGGCTGAGCCCAGCCTGTGCCACAGCATCCCCCTGCCCCTCCCACCCTCAGCCCCTGCGGAGCTGCATCCCAGGCTCAGTTCGTTGTGTCCCAGCTCCCTGCCACCTCCCCGGGCCTGTCTGCTTCCACCTGTGCCCTTCAACAGCAATAATGGCCAGGCTTCAGCTGCGGCTGCCCACTGCCTGCCCATCCCACCCCCGCTGCCTGCAGCGGGTAGGAGCCCTGGCACCGGGGAGCACCAGGCTGGGCACCGCCTGACCCTGTGCCCATGGCACAGCCCACAGCCTGGGCAGGGACCCCTCGCACAGTCCCTGCTTTAGGGGGGCTGCCTTGGGCCCCCTGTGTTCTGCCCCTGGGCAGGGCTGTAGGTGCTGCTGGCTGGGACTGTCAGGTAGCGCCAGTGCCAGCACTGCCCCAGCTCTGCCTGCGTCCTGCCTGTGCTGGGCAGTGCCCAGCATTCCTGCAGCCCTAGCCCCCCGACGTGCCTTGCCCCCACTTGGTGACAATCTGTTCTGCTCCCCGCTGGAGCCCTTCCCCTTGCTGCCCCTTCCCTGTGGGCTGGGGGCCAGTGCCACGAGCCCCTTTGCCGTCTGCCGCCGCACAGCGGGGCCATGGTGTAGGCTCCCACCTGTGCCAGCCATGGACGGAGCCACTGGCCAGGGGCCACAGGACTATTTTTCTATAACAACTTTTTGGTGCACAGTAATTTCTTCTTGTAATTTAATCAGCCGGGAGCTGCCTCCTGAGCCTGTTTTTAATTTAATGGATGTGGATATAACGCTAGAGAGACTGAGTTATTAAATGTTCAGAACTATGCAAACCAGCTCTGCTGCCTGTGCTCTGTGTGCTGTGGGTGTCCCGGCTGGGGCAGTGGCCTGGCCGTGGAGACTGTGAGCCTCAGGGGCACCCAGATCCGCTCTACATGTGCAGGGGGTGGGCTGGAGCCCTGCCTGCAGACCTTCCCCCGCGGCCAGGGACTGCCCTTCCCTGGCTGTGGGCAGGAGCCAGTGCTGGGCAGGAAATGGGGTGGGGACAGGCAGGGAATGTCCTTCACCTGAGCGAGAGGAAGCAGCTGCTTATGGGGACCTGCATCGAGGGCAGCTAATTCAGAGACTGGCTGCGTGTGTGTGCCCTCTCCCACAGCATGAGGCTCATCCCTTCACCGCAGCCTGTGGCCCGGCTGCAGCCTCTGTGCCTAGCACCGCCCTGCAGCCAGAGCTCGGTGCCCGTGGGACCCACTCGTGCTGTGGCCAAGCTGCAGACACAGCCCACCGAGCTGCCCAGGGGCTCCCGATCCCCCCGAAAGAGCCTGCTGGGGCTGCGCTCTATCACAGAGGCAGCGGCCTCGCTGTGTCGGGGCCGCAGCGGCTTCCTGTGGTCAGCAGCGAGGTCCCCGTGGCCTGCACGGACCGCAGCGCGCTCACCCTGCTCTTCCTCTTCTCACGAGGCGGGGCTGGGGGCGAGCAGCAGTCGGGGCTTCCAAAGGAAGCTGTTGCACTTGCGGTCAGATGCCGAGCCGCCCAGCCCTGACCGCCCAGGAGCAGCCTTGCGCAGGCGGGGAGGGAGCCAGGCTGCCTGGGGGGATGCTGAAGGGATGCTGGTGGTGGGAGAAGCAGAACGCTGGCAGCCCCTGCCTTGGCGCTGTGCCAGGGCGTGGCCACCCCACATTGCTCCGCTCTAGGAAGGCGAGTCAGCAAAGCTCTCGCCTGACACGCTTTTTCCCTGACTTCCTCTAAAAGTGGAATCGGCCCGGCAATGTCCTGCAGGTGACACTGAAACTCCTCTGGCGCTGGAGCCTCCCTGCCAGTCACAGGAGAGGGCTCAGGCCAAAACACCCAGGCGGTGGCTAGGCTGAGCTGTGTGGAGCTGACGTGGGCTGTGCCCCTGGGCAGTGGTAGTGTTGGTGGCAGCTGCCCCTGTGTGATGCGGCTGCCAGGGCTGAGCAGTGCCACCGTGGCACCAGGGAAGCCCTCTGAAAGGGAGGTGCCCGGGGCTGCCACACAGCCAGGTCCCAGCTATGTGGATGCAGACTGGCAGCAAGGGCTGGGGCATGGGGCTGTGGGTGTCCCTTAATGGGTGCTGTGTCCTGCAGCCTTTCACAGTCACAAGGGCCAGGGTTGGAGATGGTGACAGGGTGGCCACCCTTCAGTGGGACTGCACAGAGTCCTCAGGAGCCCCGAGGTCCTGCAGTCTCTTGGAGACATGGGGACATGGAGCAGGACTAGGAGTCAGGCAGGACCAGGCATGGCTGCGGGGGCTTTGCTGGGTGGGACTGGCGCTGAGTGAAGGCTCCACAGGAGCGGTGGAGCCCCAGGTGTACAGGGCTGGACCTGGTGGTGTCAGGCCCTGGTGAGAGACAGCTGGGAGGAGTGGTGGGGCTGGGAACTGCCCAGCTGCAGCAGAGCTGTGTGCTGGCGTTTGCTGCTGGCGTGGGGACTGGCAGGGAGGGGAGGAAGCGCAGGAAATCTCGCAATGGCTGTATGGTCAGCACTGGGTTTCCTGTTCCTCCCAGGAGCCAGAGCTGCACCAGATCTAGACTGCGCCAGTCTCAGCCCCAGCAGGACACCAGCAGCAGCCTCCCAGCGAAGACCTAGCAACAAACGTATGTTGGAAGGACTGTGCCCTGGTGGGGAACAAGCAGAGACAGGGGGACTCCTTTGTAGGGCTGGGGGGGGGTCGGTCTTAGTGAAGGCAAGGGCTGTGCCAGGGGACATCCTGCCCTGCACAGGGAGGTTCCCCAGCACTCTTCTGCTCCTGCTGCACTCTTGCTTCAGGGCAGGGCACCCAGGGACTGCCACTGGAATCAGTTTGGCTCCCAATGGTCTTACTGGAGTCCTGGCTGTTGGGATGTGTCCAGGTTCAGCACCTTCCTCTGAGGCCCAGCACCCTCCTCTGCTTCTGCTGACTTCCCACCAGTGTCCTGGCCCCTGGGAGCTCCCACACTGTGGGCACAGAGGTGACAGTGCCAATAGGCAGGACAGGACTGGAGCTGCCAGAGAGGAGGGGCTGGTGCCTGCCAGGGGTAGGGGGCATGGCCACGCTGCCCTTGGGGAGCAGCCCTGTGCATGGCAGAGGTGGCACTGCTTTGTATGGCTTCATACTTCCTCCTTCCCAGTGCCATCCCCACAGCCCCTAGCTCCCACAGGGCTTGGAGCACTCATCCTGCTGCTTTGAATATGCTTTGTGAGGCTATTTGCAGCAGGCAGGGAGGGTCATTCCTGCTGCACAGACTGGATGATGGGGCAGGAGGATGTGAAACAGAAAGGGCCCCGGTCACTGCTGCAGGCAGTGCAGGGCAGCAGCTGTGGCTCAGGCTGTCCTGGTGCCCCGCAGATTTCCCCTGGCTGGACAGTGGTGCCATGGGCTTTGGGCCGGAGCTGTGGTGCCCACAGGGGCACAGCGCGCTGCTGCGGCTGCAGGATGGGGAGCTGCGCCTCATGGAGCTGATGAAGAAGTGGATGTCACAGCGGGCCAAGAGTGACCGGGAGTATGCAGGGATGCTGCACCACATGTTCTCCCAGCTGGAAAAGCAGGAGGGCGCTTGGCAGCTCCATGGCGACCGTGGTGGTCAGATGGAGAAGGTAGGGATGCCCCAGGGCAGGACTGCACCCTGCAGAGCCCAGTGTGGTGCTGGAGGATGCCAGCACCATCCCTGACTCCCTTCCTTTCAGTCCTGGTGGGTGCTGGTGAGCCGGACAGAGACACTGAGCCAGATCCTGCGGCGGCACGCGGAGGAACTGGCAGCGGGGCCGCTGGCCAAGCTGAGCCTGCTCATCCGCGACAAGCAGCAGCTGCGCAAGGCCTTCAGCGAGCAGTGGCAACAGCTCAGCCAGGAGTATAGCCGGGTATGTTGGAGCCAGCAGGGGAACAAGAGAACATGCTGGACCCACTCCCTGACCGTGTCCCTCTCCAGACGACGCAGCAGGAGATGGAGAAGCTGAAGGCACAGTACCGCAGCCTGGCACGTGACAGCGCCCAGGCCAAGCGCAAGTACCAGGAGGCCAGCAAAGGTGCCAGCCTGGCCCCTGTCCCCTGTGTGACATCCCATCTTCCCTCATGGGTCAAGGATGGCTGGAGCACCCTGCACTCTGGAAACTACAGCCCAGCCTGGAGTGGGTGGGGGTTCTGAGGGCAGGCAGCAAACAGGAGAGCCTAGCCTGGCCCCCGAGAAGCCAGGCCTTGGGACACCACGCTGTGGGTCAGGAGCATCCCTGTGTCGTAGTGTAACCACCCCAGGCTTGGTCCCCCTGTCTACCCTGGGAGCCTCTCCCAGCCCTCACCCTGTGACCCCTGCCCAGTGCTGGGACAGGTGGTGTGCTGGCAGTTGGTGTTTTCCACAGCCTCTCTCCGCAGACAAGGAGCGGGACAAGGCAAAGGAGAAGTATGTGCGCAGCCTCTGGAAGCTCCATGCCCTGCACAACCAGTATGTGCTGGCTGTGCAGGCGGCTGCACTGCACCACCAGCACCACTACCAGCGGGTGCTGCCCAGCCTGCATCATTCCCTCTACAGTCTGCAGCAGGAGATGGTCCTCATCCTGTAAGAACTCTGCCTGCCTCGCTGCCCATCCCGTGCCCCACTGCCCACCCCATGCCCCACTGCCCATCCTCTGCCCTGCTGCCAGCCCTGTACCCCACATCCAACCCCTGGGCACCCCCACGGCCCCCTATAACCAGCAGTGCTCCCGCAGAAAGGAGATCCTCAGAGAATACTGCAGCATCAGCAGCCTGGTACAGGAGGATCTGTTGGCCATGCACCAGGAGATTGCCAGTGCCATCCAGGCCATCGACCCTGCCACTGAGTACAGCAGCTTCATCCAGAGCCACCAGTATGGCTCCACACAGTCGCAGCCCCTCTGCCGGGTCCGGCCCTGCTGCCATTGGGTGGCAGCGGCCGGCATGGGGCAAATGAAGGCAGAGCTGTGCTGGGTGCCCACAGGTACCAATCTGAGGTGCCACCAGCTGTGTCCTTTGATGAGAGCCTGCTGGAGGACACAGAAAATCTGGTGCCGGGGGAGCTGCAGCTGAATGAGCTGACCCTTGAAAGTGTCCAGCACTGGTGAGTGGCACTAGCCATGGGCAGGGGCAGGCGAGGGGCAGGGGCTAAGCCCCCTCCTGGCACATGTCTCTTGCAGCCTGACGTCGGTTGAGGAGGAGTTGGTGGCCGCCACAGAGGCCGTGAGTATCAAGGAGCAGCAGACGCGGGAGCTGAAGGCAGAGATCTGCGATGAGGAGCAGGGCCGGAGCCCCGGGGAGCGGTGAGGTGCAGCAGAGGGGGGCGAGGGGCCAGGGCAGCGGGTGCTGACTGCCCCGTCCCCTCCCCAGGGTGCACTTGTTGGGCAGGCGGCAGGGGCTGCACGAGGCACAGCAGCAGCTCGAGGGCTGCCTGTGTGCTCAGGCCAAGCTGCAGGTGCAGCGGGACCTGCTGGCCCGGAAGCTGGCGGAGCTGGGCGTCAGGGACCCCCTGCCCGCCCTGCCTCTGCCCGAGGATCGGCAGTCCGTCTCCTCCACGGTGAGTCAGTCTCGCCTCCCGTGCTCTGGCAGCTGCAGGGATGGGGTGCACAGCTGATGCACAGCCCGTGCCTCCTTCCAGGAGCAGGAGCGGAGCGGGGCCAGTGCGCTGGAGACCCTCAAGAGCCACATCACGGGCATCTTCAGCCCAAAGTACTCGGTGAGTGCCTGGGTGCCTCCAGCCACCCTGCTCTCCATCCAGCTGCCTTGCTGAGCCTGTCCTCTCCTTTCTGGCCACACACCCCCCTTGCTTCAGCACCTCCAGATTCTGCTCCCACCTGCCCTGGGCACAGCTTCCAGACACTGCTGCTGCCCCACCTCCAGCACAACTCAGGAGTGTGCATGGCTGGGCTCACCTTGTCTCCTTCCAGCTGCCACCCCCCGTGCCCCTAATCCCAGACGTGCAGAAGCCGCTGTGCCAGCAGGTCTGGTACCACGGGGCCATCCCACGTTCAGAGGTACAGGAGCTGCTGACCTGCAGCGGGGACTTCCTGGTGCGGGAGAGCCAGGGCAAGCAGGAGTATGTACTCAGCGTGCTGTGGGATGGGCAGCCCCGGCACTTCATCATCCAGGCTGTCAATGTGGGTGACCACAAGCAGGGGGGATGGCTGGGGTGGCTCTGCATGGGCAGGCACAGGTTCCTGCCCATCACCACCTCTCGGCCTCCCTCCCTGCAGAACATGTTTCGGTTGGAGGGTGACAGCTTCCCCACCATTCCGCTGCTCATCCAGCACCTCCTGCAGAGCCAGCAGCCCATCACCCGCAAAAGTGGCATTGTCCTGGCCAGGGCTGTGCCCAAGGTGATACAGGCAGTGGGGAGGGGGATGGGACAGCTCTGCCCGGCCCTTTCTCCTGTCATGGCTGGAGAGAGAGAGCCACAGACATGCTTCTCCAGCTGGACAGGGGGACCCGGGCCTGGGTTCTGCCTGAGAGGGGGCTGCAGGGTATGTAGGCCAGGGGCAGCTCACTGATGCATGTTTGCTGCAGGACAAATGGGTGCTCAACCATGAGGATGTGCTACTGGGGGAACGCATTGGTCGGGTGAGATGGGTTGCTGTGGGGTCTGCAGAAGGGCAGGGCTGCCCTCAGAGGGTCTGCAGGAGGACAAGGGTTGCTGTGGGCCACATGGTGAGCTGAGCCTGGTGCACCTGTGTCTTGGAAGGGTAACTTTGGGGAGGTGTTCAGCGGACGCCTGCGTGCTGACAACACCCCGGTTGCTGTGAAATCCTGCCGGGAAACACTTCCACCTGAGCTCAAGGCCAAGTTCCTGCAGGAAGCCAGGTTCGTGTGGCTGTTGGTCTTCTCCTGTCACATCCGTCCTTCTTTGAGTTCTTTGACCCTGCTGGGACTGCAGCACCCTTGTGGGCTGGTTAGGCAGAGTGGCCTCGGGATGGCAAAGGGTGGCCCATGCCCAGGGCAGCGGGGCCCCGTGCACTCACAGTGCCCATCCTTGTCCCCGCAGGATTCTCAAGCAGTATAGGCACCCGAACATTGTGCGGCTCATCGGTGTCTGCACGCAGAAACAGCCCATTTACATTGTCATGGAGCTGGTGCAGGGTGAGCAGCCCCATCCCCACAGTCCCGGCGCACGCAGGGGTGAGCCTGTCAGATGGGCCTGGGCACCCACCACCTCTGCAATCTGGGCACAGGGGGGGACTTCCTGACCTTCCTGCGCACTGAGGGTCCCCATCTCCGGGTGAAGGAGCTGGTCAAGATGACAGAAAATGCTGCTGCTGGCATGGAGTACCTGGAGAGCAAGCATTGCATCCACAGGTGGGCCCTGGCAGGACACGGGGAGCCCTGGAATCCTCACCACCCATCCCGTGCTAGGTGGAGCCCCAGGGACAGCTGGGCACACAGCTGATTTCTTGGGGCTGTCTCAGGGACCTGGCTGCTCGCAACTGCCTGGTGACAGAGAGGAACACCCTGAAGATCAGTGATTTTGGGATGTCACGGGAAGAGGAGGATGGCATCTATGCCTCCACAGGGGGGATGAAGCAAATCCCTGTCAAGTGGACGGCCCCTGAAGCACTCAATTATGGTACAGGATGGAGCTGAGCGTGGCCTGGCACCCCACAGCTTATCTGGGAGCCAGGAGTCTGACACTATCTCACTCCCACTCACTTGATCCTGGGGAGGGAGGCAGAGACCCTGAGCACCTCAGCCCTCAGGAGCATGGGCACAGCTGGGCAGTGGTGACATGGGTGTCCCCTGCCAACACCGTTCGTCCTGCCCCATGTTCCCAGGCCGATACAGCTCAGAGAGTGATGTCTGGAGCTTTGGGATCCTGCTCTGGGAAGCCTTCAGCCTGGGTGCCGTCCCCTATGCCAATCTCAGCAACCAGCAGACGCGGGAGGCAGTGGAGCACGGTAGGGGACACGGCTGGGGCTGGCTCCTGAGAGCCACCATGAGCTGTGGGTCCAGCACTGTGGAGCTGTGCCCGTGGGATGGGCCAGATGGGGTTGTGGGGGGTGAGGGGCCAGTGATCCATGTCCCCATCCCTGTTGGTCCAGGTGTGCGGCTGGACCCTCCTGAGCAGTGCCCTGAGGAGGTGTACCAGCTGATGCAGCGCTGCTGGGAGTACGACCCCCGCAAGCGGCCGAGCTTCAGCACCATCCACCAGGATCTCATTGCCATCCGCAAGAGGCACCGGTGACAGGGAGCACCAGGGGCCCTGGACCCATCCCGTGGCAGTGCTTAGCGGCACAGCAGAACCCTGTCCAGGCAGCGGGCACTGCGAGGCGGCTGTGTGGTGCTTGAACCCCAGGGCAGGGGCTGCTGCGTGCCCTGGGGTGGGACATAGCGCCCACAGCTCCTGCCCGGCTTCATCTTGTACAATAAACACAAGAACTCCGCAGCTGTGCATCTAGGAGCTGCGAGGGGACACGGACTGGTACTGCACTGGAATGGGACACTGGGACATGGCACTGGGATGGGGCACTGGGATCACAGACAGGGATCACGGACAGGGTACCGGGATGGGACACGCGGCTGGGACACACCGGGATGGGCACCGGCGTCTCGACTCGGCTGCGGGGCTGGGGGCGGCTGCTGCCGATGCCGGCGCTGCGCGGGGGCCCGGGCCGGTCCCGCAGCGCCGTGTCCCGGCCGGTTCGGTGCCGCCTC
>VXBQ01007430.1:32536-43057 GCA_013400175.1 Phainopepla nitens
GGCCTCAGCGCGGCGGCCCCGGGAGCTCCCAGCTCTGCTGGGCCGCGCGGCCTCTCCGGCCCCGGCCGCGGCCCCGGCAGCAGATAGAAATATCCAGCATCGGATTACGCCAAGTAGGACGCGGCGAGAGCTCTTGGAGGAGGAGGCAGGAGGCCGCGGTGAGGGCTGCGCCGTCCGACCTGGCTCCCCGCCCAGTCCGGGCGCAGGTGAGTCCCTGCATCCCTTCGGGATGAAGCTGAAGAAGCAGGTGACAGTGTGTGGAGCTGCCATCTTCTGCGTGGCCGTTTTCTCCCTTTACTTGATGCTGGACCGGGTACAACACGACCCCACACGACACCAGAGTGGGGGCAACTTCCCCAGGGTGAGTTTGGAGGGTCTGGGGTGAGTGAGAGGGGTCCTGGGGTGGCAAAAAGGGGCATTCAGCCAGGGAAATTCATGGCCTCTGGGCATTACGGTGCCAGGGCCAAGACTGGCTCCCCAGAGCTGTGGGTGACCTCCTGCTCCTCGCTGTGGCCTCTGTGCCCCCAGAGCCAGATCTCGGTGCTGCAGAACCGGATCGAACAGCTGGAGCAGCTGCTGGAGGAGAACCATGAGATCATCAGCCACATCAAGGACTCGGTGCTGGAGCTGACAGCCCATGCAGAGGGGCAGCCGGCATTGCCCCAGCACCCCCTGAACGGCTCCTGGATGCTGCCCCCTGACAGCCGACCAAGTTTCCTTTCCGTGTCCCCGCAAGACTGCCAGTTTGCTCTAGGGGGCAAAGGACAGAGCCCAGACCTGCAGGTGAGGGACTGGTGGCTCTGCTAGTGTGAGGGGTCCATACCTGGGCATCCATGGGGTCCTGGCTCTACTCTTTCAGGGGTCTCTCAGCCCTGTCTCCTACCCACAGATGCTGGCTGTGTACTCCCTGCTGCCGTTTGATAACCAGGATGGTGGTGTCTGGAAGCAGGGCTTTGACATCACCTACGAGCCCAATGAGTGGGACACAGAGCCTCTACAGGTGTTTGTGGTGCCGCACTCCCACAATGACCCAGGTGAGAAGCAGGGGTTGGCCCAGCTGCTGCTGCCCTGCAGCGCTGGCAGAGAAGCCTGGGCCCCCCACAGTGACCCCTGCCTGTGCTGCCAGGCTGGATCAAGACTTTCGACAAGTACTACTACGACCAGACGCAGCACATCCTCAACAGCATGGTGCTGAAGCTGCAGGAGGACCCACGCCGGCGCTTCATCTGGTCTGAGATCTCCTTCTTTTCCAAGTGGTGGGACAACATCAGTGCCCAGAAGCGGGCTGCTGTGCGCAGGTAGGGCTGCCCACCTGGCCCCACCCAGTTCCCAGGCAGGCTGAGAGCATAGGGTGTGTGAGAGAAGGGCTCTAGGGACTGCAAGGCTGCTTAGGCTGCAGTCTGTCAGCATGGGGTGGCCTCAAACTGCCAGCGGCCTCCCAGTGCTATCAGATAGCAGAGCCACTGCCATGTGGGGTGAGAGGTGGGGGAGACAGATCTTGCCCTGGGCCCCTCCCTGTGCTGATTGGGCTGAGGAACTTGTGTTCAAGGCCCAGGGCACCCAGGAAGGGTGGAAGACCTGGAGAGCCAGATTGTGTGGTGAGACAGGGCCCCCTTGTCTGCCCCCTGCCCCAAGAGCATTGGAGATGGAGGACACAGTGGAGGGTGTATGGGAATGGGCTCTGGCTGGCATTGGGCTGTGGAGGGATGACTCTCTGCATGGGGACAGCGTGACAATGGCAAAGGTGGGTGTGGGGCTGCAGGTAGTCTGTAGGTGGCTCAGGACAGGGGCACTCTGCAATGGACGTGTGGCTCATGCAGGGCTCTGGTCACATCTTGGGTGTCCCCCTCACAGGCTGGTGGGCAATGGGCAGCTGGAGATGGTGACAGGTGGCTGGGTGATGCCTGATGAGGCTAATTCCCACTACTTCGCCATGATTGACCAGCTCATCGAGGGGCACCAGTGGCTGGAGAAGAACATTGGTGAGAGCCAGACAGATGCTGGCTGGGGGCCTGCCTGATGCGCTTCAGGCCTCCAGGTTCTGACAGGACCCTCCTCACAAGAGGTGCTGCGGGCCCGGCACGGGGCTGACAGGTGTTTGTGGCTCCAGGTGTGACGCCGCGGTCAGGCTGGGCCGTAGACCCCTTCGGGTACAGCTCCACCATGCCCTACCTGCTGAAGCGCTCCAACCTGACGGCCATGCTCATCCAGCGCGTGCACTACGCCATCAAGAAGCACTTTGCTGCCACCCAGAACCTGGAGTTCATGTGGAGACAGACGTGGGGTGAGGGGCTGCCAGGAGGGGACTGCAGAGGGGGTTCTGTGGGGCAGGTGGCAGCAGAGAATGGCTACCAGCTGCTTTTCTGTGCTGATGAGCCAAGCACTGGGAGGCGATGTCTCTGCCCTGTGGGACAGTCTCAGGGTGACTTTCCACCTGCCCCCATGTCCAACAACACACTGGGGGAGGCTGCTGTGCCCTCTGAGCTCTGAGGGACTGTCTTTGGGCCCCCCTGCTCAGGGACAGGCAAGGGAGAGCCATTGCTGGTGCTCATCTCTTCTTGGTCCCACAGATCCAGACACCAGCACCGACATCTTCTGCCACATGATGCCCTTCTACAGCTACGATGTGCCCCACACCTGTGGCCCAGACCCCAAGATCTGCTGCCAGTTTGACTTCAAGCGCTTGCCTGGAGGCCGGATCAACTGCCCCTGGAAGGTGCCTCCGCGCGCCATCACTGATGCCAACGTGGCCGAGCGGTGAGTGCGGCAGGGCAGGGCCACGTGGCTCCCAGCCTTGGGGGCCCTCGGGGGGCCAGCCTCATGCCCTGGCCCCCGACAGAGCCCAGCTGCTGCTGGACCAGTACCGCAAGAAGTCCAAGCTGTACCGCAGCAAGGTGCTGCTGGTGCCCCTGGGAGATGACTTCCGCTACGACAAGCCGCAGGAGTGGGACGCACAGTTCCTCAACTACCAGCGCATCTTTGACTTTCTCAACTCCCGGCCCGACCTCCATGTCCAGGTGTGTGTGGAGAGCTCTGCGGGGCTGGGGGCAGCAGGAGGCCACGGCAGAGCACTGTTGGAGGGGTGCACAGTCCTGTGAGGGGTCATAAGAGCCCCCACTGCAGGAGCCCCAGCTCAGGGCTGCACGTGCTGTCTTGCAGGCACAATTTGGCACACTTTCGGACTACTTTGATGCCCTGTACAAGAAAGTGGGCATCGTGCCGGGGATGAGGCCACCAGGGTTCCCAGTTCTGACTGGGGATTTCTTCTCCTATGCGGACCGGGAGGATCACTACTGGACAGGATACTACACCTCTCGGCCGTTCTACAAGAGCCTGGACCGGGTGCTGGAGGCGCACCTCCGGTGAGGGGCAGTGGGCTGGTCCATGGGGCACAGGAGGTGTGCGGGGGGCATGGCTGAGGGCTGGCTGGGCAGCATGCAGGAGCTTGACAGCTCCTGGCCTGTGCCAGCTGCTAGCACACTGCACTGGTGCACCCTGTGCAAACCCTCACCCAGCTCCAGGGCAGCGTGTGCCTTTGCCTCCCCTCTCCCAGGCCAGCCCCCCAAGTCTTGTAGCACCAGGGTGGGGACCCTCAGTGACTCTGTCCCTGTGCAGGGGGGCAGAGATCCTTTACAGCCTGGCCCTCGCCCACGCCCGCCGTGCCAGTGCCGATGGCAGGTACCCGCTCTCTGACTACGCCCTGCTAAGCAACGCTCGCCGCAACCTGGGCCTCTTCCAGCACCACGACGCCATCGCCGGCACCGCCAAGGAGGCTGTGGCCGTGGACTACGGAGTCCGGTGCGTGTGGGGGCCAGGGCGCCCTCAGAGCCTGTCTCAGAGTGGGGCTGGTGGGCTCAGGGCTGGGAGAATGGCTAGCTATGGGGATGCTGTGGGGAGGTCCTCCCTCTGTTGGGGAGATATAGAGGGTGTTGGGGCGGTCCTGGGGATGATGGGGCCTGAGTCCCAGGTGGCTGACTCTGCCTCTGCCCAGGCTGCTCCACTCCCTCACCAACCTCAAGCGTGTCATCATCAATGCTGCGCACTATCTTGTGCTGGGGGACAAGGACACATACCACCACGACCCGGCTGCACCGTTCCTTGGCATGGTGAGCAGCAACAGCCCCTGGCTCCCTGCACTTTGGCATGCTGTCCCCATGCCCCTGGGAGCCACTCCGTGCTGCAGAGGCCAGGAAGAGGGCCCCAGCTTGTGCCCATGTCCCTGGGCCCAGCTGGCAGAGGGGTTGGGCACACCACAACTCTTTACTACTGCTCCCCAGGATGAGACAAGCTCCAGCCAGGACTCTCTCCCAGAGAGGACAGTGGTCAAACTGGGCACCTCACCTCGGTAGGGCCTCCTGCCTTGCTCTCGGGACTTACGGGACTGTGGGGAGGCAGTGAGGGAGTACCTGTGAAGCTGTGGGTAGGTGCAGTGGATCTGTAGGTGGTGTGGGGCGTGGGACATCTGGGATGCTGTGAGGCTGGGATGCCATCCCTGTGTTACCCCCCACAGGTTCCTGGTGGTGTTCAACCCGCTGGAGCAGGAGCGCCTGAGCGTGGTGCCAGTGCTGGTGGACTCCCCACACGTGCGTGTGCTCTCCGAGGAGGGGCAGCCCCTGCCCTCCCAGCTCAGTGCAAAGTGGAACTCTGCCACTGATGTGGTGCCCGATGTCTACCAGGTACGGGGTGCCGCACAGCCACAGCCCATGTGTGCCAGCCTCCCGTCCCACACTCTGCCAGGACACACTGCAGCCCTGCTCTATCCCTGCCCTGCAGCACGAGGTCCCACACGAGAAGCCCCGGGGCCCTACGCACGTCCCTCCTCAGCAGAGGCCCCACAGTGCCGAGCAGGGTCTGTGCCCCACTGACCCCCAGCCGTTCCCCAGACGTGGGAGGCTGGCTCAGGTACTCATGCTGCCTGCAGGTGTCTGTCCTGGCCCGCCTGCCTGCACTGGGGCTGCGTGTGCTGCAGCTGCACAAGTCCTCGGACGGCCACGCCACGCCCAGGTCCTCCACGCGCCTGTACCTGCACGGCCGGGACGTGCCTGTGCGCAAGCCCGAGGCCGTGCCGCTGCACGTCTTCCCGGCTGCTGCTGATGACTTCTGCCTGGAGAACCAGCACCTGCAGGCCTGCTTCTTGGGGCGCACGGGCCTGCTGCAGGTGAGTGCAGGGCTGTGGCAGGGCGTGGGGTGGAGGAGGGGAGGGTTACATCCCACTGCTTCATGCGCTGACTGCTGTGCCGCCTGCACCCGCAGAGCCTGCGCCAAGCTGGGGAGGAGCAGGGGCACAGGGTGAGCAGCGAGTTTCTCGTCTACGGCACCAGGACCTCCAAGGACAAAAGTGGGGCCTATCTCTTCCTGCCTGACGGCGAGGCCAAGGTACAGGGTCCACCCCTGGAAGCCAGCTGACAGCTGTTGCTGCAGGACTGTCCTCAGGCAGCAGCCTCAGTGCAGCTATCCCTCCCCCCAGCCCTACGCTCCCAAGGACCCCCCAGTGGTCCGGGTGATGGAGGGACCCCTCTTCTCAGAGGTTGCCAGCTACTACCAGCATGTCCAGACCGTGGTGCGGCTGTACAACGTGCCAGGTGAGATCTTGAGACTGTGCCAGGCATTCCTGGCCCAGGGAACTGGGACTCAGCCCCTCACTGCTTACCCACAGGGGTGGAGGGCCTGTCCCTGGATGTGTCCTGCCTGGTGGACATCCGTGATCACATCAACAAGGAGCTGGCCCTGCGCTTCAGCACTGACATTGAGAGTGATGACATCTTCTTCACGGACCTCAATGGCTTCCAGGTATGCAGCAGGCTGGAGAGGGACAGCAGCTGCCCACAGGGGGACAGTGGTCTGCACCAGGCACTGTGGGAGCCACCTCTGATGTCTGTCCCTTGGCAGATCCAGCCCCGCAGGTACCAGCGGAAGCTGCCGCTGCAGGCCAACTTCTACCCGATGCCTGCCATGGCCTACATCCAGGACATGCAGAGCCGCCTGACACTGCTCACAGCCCAGGCCCTGGGGGTCTCCAGCCTCCACAGCGGTGAGCGGGGGGCTGTGCCCTGGGCACCTGCTGTGGAGCTAGGGCTGTCCTCTCCAAGGGAAGCAGGGCAGGAGGGTGCTGCAGGCTGGGCAGGGTGCCCTGGTCCTGCTGTGTCTGGGGGCTCTGTGCTGTGGGGTGCGGCTGGTGCCTGGTGAAGCCTGGGCTGCAGGGACTTGCTCTCCACAGGCCAGCTGGAGGTGATCCTGGACCGGCGCCTCATGCAGGACGACAACCGAGGCCTGGGCCAGGGGCTGAAGGACAACAAGCGTACCTGCAACCGGTTCCGGCTCCTCCTGGAGCGCCGCAGCACTGCCAACAAGGTGCTGGCTGTGAGGCGGCAGGACGGGAGAGCCCGGCCCTGCCTTGGGATGGAGCAGGGTGGAGGCATTTTCAGAAAGCCTCACATGTGATGGGATGCAGTGTCCTCTCCCCTCTTGCCCCAGTGTGCTGGCACTGGGCAGGGATGGGCCTGGAGCCGGGGGCATGGGGAGAGCAGGAGTGCAGTGGGGTCTGTCCCTGTGGAGCCACGTTGCCCTCATAATCACAGTGTTCTTGTCCCATCCCCTTGCTGCCCTCTATGTGTGTGCTGTGCCACCCATCCAGAGCTCCGGCTTCTTTTCCAAACTGATCTCCATGTTTAAAGCCTTGAGCTTCCCTGGCACCAGGACTGGTAGCCCCAAGGTAATGGCCAGCCTGGCCCTGCTGTCTCCCCCTGTCTTGTGCACTAGCTGCTAGCCACTAGTCTAGCCAGGCTTGTAGCAGGTCTGTAGCCTGACCATCAGCTAGCCGGGGTCCTGTTTGGGTGCTGGGGAGGTGGGACCTGCCTTGGCCGGGGCAGCTCTGTGTGCAGTGTGCTGGCAGGTGTCCGGTCTGGAGGCACTGCTGCAATGGGGGCTCTCTGGGCCTTGCCCGGGCTCTGCCCGGCCTCCTGGGCCCACACTTGATCTATGTGCTGCTTGGCAGGTGCAGGACGAGCGCCCCATCAGCTTCCCCTCCCTGCTGAGCCACATCACCTCCGTGCACCTGAATGCTGAGGCCTTGGTCATGCCAGTGGCACTGGAGAAGCCAGCCCTGCCAGCCCTACGCTCCTTTATGCCCCTCGCCACCACCCTTCCTTGCGACTTCCACATCCTCAACCTGCGGATGCTGCAGGCAGAGGTGAGCTGCGGCCCAGGGGCGGTGGGACTCCGGTGGGGGTCGTGCCCCCGCTGTCCCCAGTGTTGTGCCTCACACTCCAACTCCCTGCAGGATGAATCGCTACCATCAGCTGAGGCAGCACTGATCCTGCACCGCAAAGGCTTTGACTGCAGCCTGGAGGCCAAGAACCTGGGCTTCAACTGCACCACCAGCCAGGGCAAGGTAGGGCCAGGCTGCCCCCACACCTCCACTGGGTCAGAGCTGGGCTGGGACCTCAGCATGGCAGTCATGGCAAGTGTCAGGCTGTCCTGGGCACAGTGCTGCCCCAGGCATCACATCCTCACCTGGGCCTCCCCACTTCTTCCTCCTCTCTCCCCAGCTGGCTCTGGGAGGCCTGTTCCAGGGGCTGGAGTTGGGCTCCCTGCAGCCCACCTCACTGACGCTCATGTACCCACTGGGCACAGCCTCCAACAGCACCAACATCCACCTGGACCCCATGGAAATCACCACGTTCCGCATCCGCCTGGGGTAGCGTTGGGCAGGAGAGGAGCGGAGTGGCTGGACAGCACAGGAGCAGCACCAGTGCAGCAGTGGAGCAGGACCATCAGTACTGTGCCAGGCACGGGCAGGAGGGGCCAGACTGGCAGAGGCTGCTGCTGCCACTTTCTAATTTATTAGTTCCATGTTGTCAGATAGATTTTGGAATGAACTGCTGTGGCACGGCTGGACGCTGCTGGACGCGGTGCCGGATGGGCCGAGCGTGGATGGGGAGGGCAGCAGGCTGGGCTCTGCTGCTGCTGCTGGGACAGACACTGCTGCCCTGTCACAGGCAGGCTGCCCAGGAGTGTGGCCACCCTGAGGGCTGGGGCAGGGGCCCACGCAGGGCTCCTCCTGACGGGCAGGGCAGCACGGGGAGGCCAGGAGCACCGGTGGTGTTGGGCAGCTGCCTGAGGAAGTGCTGTGGACTTGGGACTGAGTTCTCCTGGAGCTCGTAGGAAACACAAGGCTGTTTCCAAGGGCCCTGATCTGTGTGTGGTTTGTGGCTCTCACTCAGGGGAACAGTGGGCTGTGATGAGACAGGGCAGCACTCTGAGGCGGGAGGAGGCCAGCTTGAAGATCTGGCCAGGAGCCCCAGGCCCCTGTGAGAAGCTGGTGACATGGCCAGGCCCAGCTGTGCTTGGGGGCAGGCAGTGCCTGGTGCTGGGCAGGAGCCAGGGGCTGGGAGTCAGTTCCTTGTGTGGGCAGCAATGCCTGGGTGAAGCGTGGGAGTGCCTCCCCCAAATCCAGAGCCTTTAGCCCCTTCTCAGAGTGAGCCTGGCAGTCGTGGAGCTGCAGCGGCTGAGTTGCAGCTAATTACACCATGTCACCAGAGCATCGTCCTGTTTGCTGTGGGGAACACATGCCATGCTTCCTGGTCCCCTGGGGCTACTTACTGCTAAGGGTGCCAGCAGGGAGGGCATTGGGAAGGACTGGGTGAGATGGGGAGTTGCCTCGGCTCTGGCTTGGTTGGGTTGGACTGGATGAGCTTAGAGGTCTTTTTCAGTCTAAATGATTCTGCGATTCCATGATTCCTGCACAGCCCGCGGCACATCCACATCCCATGGGCTTGGCCCCTGGAAGCTCAGCACCTCGCAGTGCTTGCCCTGTGCTCTGGCCTGGTCCACTGCCCTTTCAGGGAACTCCCAGGATGGGCCCAGGTGCCCAGCTGGTGCCTTGCATCCAGCTGGGAAAGGAGCCTGCCATCCTACTCCTGGCCCCAGAAGCTCATTAGTGATGCTCCCGCCTCCACCCTGGTCCCGGTGGACAGAGCAAATGCAGGAGGCTCTAATGGCTCTGAGCGGCTCTTGGTGGAGGCTGTGATGGAGGCGGGAGCAGGAGGGGCTGTGGTTTCTGCCTCCACCGGAGCCAGAACTGCCTCTGCCCAGGGCTGGCCGGGAAGATGCTGCATGGGCACCTGCTCCAGCTGCTCCTTACCACGGCTCTGTTCCCCGGCACCCCTGGGACAGGTACAGCCCCATTCCTGCCCCTCCTGTTCCCCGAACCCAGCCCTGATGTGGCCTTGTCCCCTGAGGCTTGCTCCCAGACAGCCCAGAGCAGAGGTTGGGGGGTCTGTGCTGGGAGGCAGTGGTCTGCAGTGAGAGGTGGTGGTCCATACTGGGGATGGTGGCCCAGGTGTTGTGGTGCTGGGGTTACTCGCATTGCAGCATGTCTGTGGGGTCTAAGTGCTGTCCCTGTGGGGTGATGGGGAGTAGGGAGGGGGTTCAGCATGGCAGATGGGGGCTGACCTGGTGTCCCGGGGGCTTTTCCCTCCTCTCTGCCACCCTCACCGCCCTTGCCCATGTTTGCCCTTGCCGAGGCCTTGCCGAGCACTGGAGGTCACGGCGTACACAGGGCCGTGGAAGGCAGGGCCAGGGGGAACTCTGCTCTGCCAGTGCTGCCTCGTGGGCTGTACCCCCTCTGAGGGCTGAGCTGGGGCCCCTGTGCCACCTTAGCTGGGCTCCCCGGGACTGGTGAGCCCTCAGCCCAGATCAGCCCAGCCCTGCTGAGACTGGGAGGGCTCTGCTCTGTTGCACTACGGCACAGGCCATCTCGCTGGAGCTGGCAGCCTGTCCTGCAGGCCCTGCACAGCTGCTGTGGTCCCCACAGTGGAGACTTGTTCCCAGCCCTCCCCAACGCCCTGCTCTCCACTGCAGTCTTGGTGCAGAATCTGCACCTCTGCGAGGGCTACGTGGGCCCTGACGGCCGCTCCCACCCCGGCTTCTACTGCCCGCGGCTGACGGACCCCCCTGGCCACCTCTACTGCTGCCAGCCCAGCCGGGCTGCTCTCAAGTCCTGCTGCTCTCAAGTGGCCCTGGAAGCCCTCACTGGAGTGAACCTCTCCAGCCTGGCCAGCCCTGGTCTGCTCCGGTGAGCAGGAGTCCCACAGCTGGCTGTCCTGCTGAGGGTGGGCCCTTGGGGCTCCTGGCCCACCCCAGGGGGCTGCTCGTGCCCGCCGGGGCAGGGGCTGTGGTGTCCTCCGGAGCCCACAGCGGGCCCTGGGTGGCCCTCCCCGGTACCACTGTGCCATGGCAGGGTCGGGGCTCCTAAAGTGCCCCACCCCACAGGAACCCGCTGGCCCTGCCTTTCGTGGGGCTCTATGGGCTCGTTGTCCTGCTGCTTATGGCCATCGACCTCTGCCACTTCTACTGGACCCGACGGTGCCACCTCAGCCGCCTGCTGCCCTGCGCCTGTCGCGGGCCCCGTGGACCCCCGGCGGGGCCCGGGGCCGGCACCCAGCCTGCCCACGGTGCCCCCAGAGTGACACGGCCCAGCCAGGGCTGCTGAGGGCGGCCACGGGCAGGGCAGGGCAGGGC
>VXBQ01007431.1:430-16544 GCA_013400175.1 Phainopepla nitens
AAAAAAAAAAAAAAAAAAAAAAGAAGAAAACAGAAACATAAAAGAAAAAGAAAGAAAAGGAAAAAAAAAAAGAGGAAAGAGCATATACTCTTAATAAATACATTTTGCAATGGCATTAAAATCACAACAAAGCAGAGCCATCTGGAAATAATAGAAGGATACATAGTTTGTATAATAATCATCCCTGATATCTGTTTGTCTGCTTGTAATGAGAAAAGTAGCGAGTGTCTAGCAGCATATTAAAACTCATGCCGTACTTGTGCATGGTACATAGGTTTCCTGGAATAACTGGTTGAGAAAATGACAACAGCCTCTTTATTCGAGACATTGTGGCTAACAAATTCAAAACTCCAGCAGCACAGCTCACATTTTATTAATCTATTTGAGTTTAATTTTCTAGTTCCTTTGTGTTGTGTCTCTCATTTTTTTCTCTGCATTTCATTAAAAACCAAAGAAACAAAAAAAACACCCATAAAACACTCAAAGCGGACAAAAAGATAGAAATGAGATCTCGAGTTCAAATTCTTTATGTTATTCATATATATATATATATATGTTATAAAGTAGAATATTGATCCTTAAAATTGGAAGATGGATTTGCGAACTGTAAACCCTGAAACTAAAGTTCTGATGTTGTACCTGGAAAAAGTTATGTTAACATTGCATCTCTTAAGAGATATAAAATATACCCTTATTTACAAGAAGGAATATATCTATAGGGTGCTTCAATTTAAAAAAAAAGACAAGCTGCATTTCCTTGTGCCAACTGGAAAGCATAAAAGACTCTTGAGACTGGAGCTTTGATATATCGGCCAGATTAGTTAGCTCAGCCCTCTGCTAACTACCTTCACTTAGCTTTTTGTCATCTCAGTGCACATCAAGAGACCTTTCCCACCAATCTGTATCATGTCAAGCTGCACAAACCTAGGCTATGTCTTTTTATTAAGAAGTAAAACTTCAGCCAAAACAGATCTAAGAAAAAAACCACAAAACTGTCTTTTCTGATTTTGAAGATATCAAGCAATGGAGAAAATACTGTTTCCCTCAGTAGTTTGTGACTCTGGTTAATCATCTCCTCCGTTGTGCCTAATTTCTAATTTGAATTTGTCTGGCTTCAGCTCCCAGCCATTAGTTCTTGATGTGCCTTTCCCCACTAGATTAAAGAGCCCATTAATACCCAGCATTCTTCCCCTGTGAAGGTACTGATACGCTGTACTGCAGTCACCTCTCAGTCTTCATTTTAATAGGCTGAACAGATTGAGCTCTTTAAGTCTCTCTGTGAAGCAGTTTCTCTGGACCTGAAATCACTTCCATGGCTCTTTTCTGCACCCAGCTCATTTTTTTTAATAAACTCTTTATTTTTATTCATGCAGATGCCACAATTGTATTCTAGTCTCAGTCCTATGAATGCTGAACACTGAAATGGAATATTTTCTCCACTCTTTCCTACTTCTTCCCTTGTTATGCAGCCTAGCATCACACAAGCTTCTCTTCTATCAGTGCCTCTCTTAAAATCATCATTTACACTTAACCTTTTCAAAGTCTTCTATTTCCAACGTCCTGTGTCTGGGGCGCATCTGTTGTTCCCAAATATATGATTGCATTTAAAGAACCAAACACGGCAAAACTAAATATCATGGGTGGCAGAGATTGGTTTACCAAGCAACTCACATGCCTTTGTATGGCTACTTGGATATTGGTAAAATTAATCCCTCAATCAGTTAAAAGAAGAACAAATATTGTGTCATCTGCACCTTTCATCAGTAATGATTTTATATTTCCTTCCATTTCTCTGTTTAAAATATTGGTGAGCAGAGAACCATTTTCTAACCTTCTCATATTTGCTGGTGATTCTTTAATGATAAAAATATTTTTTCTCAGCTGTCAGTTAATCATCTGGCAGGATAGTACAGAGAAGTGTGTGTGTTGATGATACTCTAAAGTACATTTAATCAAAATGGTGTACTGAAATAAGGAATACTTTAATGTATTGTGTAGTAGCAGAATTATTCTTATCAAGTCACCTGTAAGCATCTCCAAACATTAAACAAGATTTGCTTTTTTAACCTATTTTCGATAAAGCACTATTATTATTATTATTATTATTATTATTATTATTGTTGTTGTTGTTGTTGTTGTTGTTGTTGTTGTTGTTGTTGTTGTTATTGTTATTGATGTTGTTAATTGTTCATCATAATCTACCAATTTTCTACCAATTATATACTATTCAATTTTCTATTTTCTGATGTTCTGGTAAAATTTTGCATTGTCTTACCCAGAATTGAGATCTAACTTTTTTTTTTTTACGTATATAAAGGAAAAATAGTGTTATTTTTTAAAAAATCCTGTGGTAGTTTTGTGTTATTTTGTTGGGTTTTTTTCCTAAAAATAAAAACAAAAACAAATTCACATTAATGGGAAGATGGGCACTTAGGGCACACACTTACATTCCTAGTGTGAGAATTTCAGTCCCATGATCTGTAAATGTCCGTGTCTAGAAATAATACTTTCCTATCTTTATTGGTTGCTGCTGGTCTGGAAAGTGCTTAATTGACCTCATGTGCTACAAGTACTTCATATTGTCTCTTTCAAATATGAACGCTAACTTCTCATATAAAATATATCCTTTAATTCATCTTTATTATAATTTTTTATTACTACTTAGTAATGGAAATATTCCACTCTTCAAGTCTTTTTCACTCCTAGTATACTTGATAAATGATTCTTTTGTTTGTTTTGGTTTTATTGTTCTGAGCCTTGCAGGAAACATAGTTTTACTTGAGACCTTTATAAATTTTCTTTATATTTTAATTTCTATTCCAGACAAATCAGAATACTCATAACTGGGATATTTTGTTAACATACTGTTAGTGTTGACTGTACCAGGTTCAAATGAACTTCACTTCACACCAAGCATTGGGAATGTCTCCAGGATTGAGCCACCCTAGATACTATCTGTTTGAGCTTTTCAATTGCCGATATTATAACATGCAAAGGAGTAGTGATTATGACTGTGATGGTTGTGCAGTGCAAAGCACATTCTAAAATTTAAAAAAAATAAATGGATATCTATGGTGAACAACCATTTTTTTTTTTAATTTATACTTTTGACTAAACTTTTCTCTTATATTTGGCCATCTTTTTCTACTTAGAACAACAATGGCATAAGACTTAGGGAATCAACTCATGGGCGACATGTGCTTGAGTTATTGGACACATCCATTGATAAGGCTGTCTGGAAACCTAAAACTGGTTTACTCGTGACATTTTGCAGAAAGCAGTCTTCGTTTCTATTGCAGATAGGTGCCAAGTCAGTTTGGCTATTATAGGAAATACCACCATATTTCAGAGAAGTGTTTTGGTTACCCCAACACTGGAAGTGTTCAAGACGCTGTTGGATGGAGCTCTGAGCAACCTGGTCTAGTGGAAGGTGTCCTTGTCCATGGCAGGGGTTGGAAGTGGATGATTTCTAAAATCTCTTCCAACTTAATTCTATTATTCTGTGATCTCTTCATGATTCTTAGTCATCACCAACCCTGATCCCTATCAGGGTCATGCAGAAATATTTTAAAAAGAAAATATTTGCATTAGCTAGCAGGCAAAAGTCAGAAAGAACTCTGAACATCTACTGAGGCTTGTACTGATAAACATGTTGAAGACATGGCCATTTTCACAAGAATTTAAACCTGATTATTATCATCACAATATCCCTTAAATTGCAGTGTGGCAATATCCTGTGATAGCAGTTCTTGGGCCTGGGCACTTAAGAAGGTTAGGATGGCTTTACTTTGCTGTGGTAATTGCTTATATTTTTCCCTTTGTCCCAAAATAACTTTCATCTCTTTGATAGAGACAGGAGATGGTGAAATATGAAAGCATTGAAAAACCTTATCCGTAATGCTGAAAAACACACAAACCCACGTAACATTGGTCTGAACAGACATTTATTATAGCACTTTGAAATATCTACCCAGTATATATATTTCCTTTCCAGAGCTAAAGAAAATATATATCAGGTAGATATTTTTTCCTTCTTTTCCATGTACAAATGCATTTCTACATGTATCTGCATGTATTTTTAGATGTACATGCAAAAAACCAGGCACATGCAAATAAAAATTTCAGTTCGAATATGCACCAGCCTGATTATCTCTCCCCTTCTCTCAACTGTTCAGATAAGAGTAGAAACACATCTGTTGTCCTATGGTTGTGCTTCTCAGACTGCTCAGGGAAGACTATAAAACCTGGGTTTCTTTCAAGCTGTCCATGTGAAGGGCTGTCTGAGGGACTGCAAGTCCACAGTCCACACTGACAAAGTAACAGGTGACAGGGAATTAAATGAGTGGTGAGAAATCAGATACAGGTGGTATGTGTCACTTCACCTTACAGAGTCTCTCTTGATATTTTTGCTTTTTATATTCTCAGCCTTAACATGGCTTGAACTTTTGTGGAAAAACCTATGCAAAGTAGGATCTTGCAGCACACATGTGATAAATGGGATGCCTCTTGGGAACGTAAATCTGTGCTAGTGCATCCTGATGCAGAATTGGCGTTGATGCTAACATGTCATTTTCCCAAATGCTTCAGAGTCCTTTGGGCCTGCCATGAAGGTAAGGATTTATTTTCTAATCTCAAAACCACTTTTCTCTGTCTGGATTAGCCATGAGCAGGAAAGTCATTAACATTTATGAACTGGGGATTAATAACACTCCAGAGCATATTATGTGGTCTGTTTATGCCCTGACCAGCCCTTTAACCTATGTTAGAGATAGGTAGGAAAAAATGGTAACACAAACCTCTCTCACTTGGAAATTTAACTCAATCACAAAATAGCTGAGGTTAACAGAAATCTCTAGAGATTGCCCAGTCCAGCTCCCTAATCAAATCAGGGTCAGATTAGGTCCAGAGGGATTTTGAATATCTCCATGGATAGAGACTATGCAACTTCTTTAAACAATTTATTGCAATGCTTGATCATACTGTTAAGAAGTTTTCTTTATGTTTAAATTGAATTTCCTGTACATTCTTTTGTGCCCATTGCTTATAGTGCAATCATGCCAAGGGTTGGTTTTCCCATCATTCAGTTTATTAATCAGATTTTAAACAGTACTGGCCCTCATTAAAGACCCTTGGGATATACCACTAGTAAGTGGCCTCCATGAATTTGGCCAATCAACTCTGAAAGAACGTAAGTTAAGCTGATTTCAGACTACCTCGCTCTCTATTTAACTGGCCTATATTTAATCGTTTTGTTAGTGGAAGAGTTTTGTCATAAGTTTTGAAATAATCAAGAAAAACTAAGATTCACAGCTCCTCTCTTTTTCACCAAACTATTCCTTTCACCTTAGATGGTTATCAGGTTTGTCAGACATGATTTCCCCTTCTGTAAGTCTATACTGACTACTCCAAATCACCTCCTCGTCCCTTGGGTTCCCTGAGTATTTTCTCCATCATCTCCCCAAGGACTGACATTATATTGAGCATCCCACAGTTCCTCAAATCCCCCTGGTTGCTTTTCTTGCTTTCAAGGGTAGTGTTTGCTTCTTCATGAACCTCTCTTAAATGCCATGACATTTCAAAAATTATTTTAAAGTGGCCTTACAGTGACATTGACCAGGACCTCAATATTTGTGGGTGTGTTCCTTCAGGTCCCAGGTTCTTGTGAATGTTCAGTCTGTTAAAATGTGCTTTAAGATAATCCTCCTCCACCAAGAGTAATTCTCCCTGGCTCAGACTTTTTCACTGCTCCTGGGGTTGCCTCAAGAGCCTTGGAATTCCTGATGTTAAATCTTACCGCTAAAAACCAAATCAAGTGTTGAGTAACTCAGCCTTTACCACATTGCAAATTCCCTACTCCATTCAGAAGTAAACTTAAACTTTCTATAAATTCTCCTTTTGTTCTTTTTTGTCCTTCATGTCTCTTGCCAGAGTCAACTCCACTGAGTGGCGTCTCCTAGCATCATCAGTATGAACTCAGTCTCTGTAGTCCTCCCAGGTCACCAGATTGTGCATTAACTTTTTCTACACTTACTTTCTTATCTTGAGTTTTGTCGGGTTGCTCTCCACCCATGAAGGCTTTTTGATGCCTTTTCTTGGTTTCTTGTTAGTTGAGATGAACTATTTTAGTGCTTGGCCTTTGGAAAACCAATCAGCTGGACTGGACTTATTTTCACTTCAGGCCTGTATTTCCTGGGATTCCTTCAAGCAGATTCCCCAAACAGATCAACATTTGCTGATTTGAAATACAGTCTTGTGATCCTTCTCTTAGTTTTTTTTGACTCCACCATTGCATAGTCAGTCTCTAATTGAAGAGTCAGTCTTAGAAACAATGAACAAGTATTGAGCTTTCTGTTGTGTACCAGGGCTGGACCCCTTCTGAGATACTTTAGCAGAAATTATTATGAGCCCGATACAAAGGGCATGGAGGTCAATAAGAAGATTTTCAGACTTTATGCTCTACATATTACATTTGATGACCTTTTCTTCAACACAGAAAATAGAGGACATCGAATTCAATCATTAAAAAGCAAACACAAATCTAACAAATCAAGAGTGTTCTGATTTTAAAGACTAAAAGCCTGATGAGTTGTTGAACTCCCTACTGCAGGAACATTTGAAGATTAAATATCTATATAGGTTCATAAAAAAGCCCTTCATGAAAGAAAAAACCATCAAGGCTAACATAAAAAGGCCATCCCTTGTCTTAGAAATCTCTGCACTGCAAATTGCAGTTAGCATTGGAGACTGAAAGAGTATTCTGATAAAATGCCACTATATGTTTATCTTACCTGGGCATTCACCAATTGTCAGTATTAGAGAGGTCATTTAGTTTGATGGATTAGAATATTTCAAAATAATGTCACAGAGTCCTGGTGGTGTAAGCTTCTAAGGTTCTTGGGGCAAAGCACATGAAATGACTGGGACATTTGCTGCTGTTTTCAACTGAGTTGAGATTCAGCTCTCAACAACTTATTTCAGAAAATCTCTCATCTTTTATTCTAATTGGCAAAAAACCTATGGATCTCAATCCACAATGGCAATGTGGGCCAAATTTGCGAAGTGTTTTATGATTATTAAAAGAACCTGCTTTTCTAAAATGATGAAATTTATGGTGCTTTTTGGACGCCTGTCTCATAATTAAAATCTGAATTTGTCAACAGAATGGAAAGACAAGTAGTGCTACTCCTTATAACATATGTGAAGAGTAAATATAATGCAAGTTCTTTAATTCTTGTATTTGTATATGTATAAAATGAAGAAATGATCCTATTCTGAAGTGGTTTGCTGGTTTTCTTTTTAGTGCTTCTTTTATACAAGTAATTTTTTTGGTCCAGATTAATTTCTGGTGCAAGCCTATGAAAAGCTCTGCATCAACAGAAGGGATAGATTTGTTGGGTAATCTTTTTTCATTCCAGTCAATGATAAGCCCAGCACTTTACTCACTGTTTCTCTTTGTGAGTTAATACACAGCATTGAATTTCCTCTGTGTATTCTCATTCTTCCTTTGTGTAGGTATTTGGTTTTATTATTTTTTTTTTTTTGTGAGTTTCCTTGGGGGATGAGGCAAAGGCATCATTACCAAGAATGCCTTCAAAAACCAGCTTAAAAAAAAAAGGAAAAAAAGGAAAAAAAAAGAGACAGTCTGTTTATTTTTGTTTTGAGCAACATTTCATAGCTAATAATTACTGTTTTATGGATGGATAGTATATAGGAATTATTAGCAGTCAGAAGACAACATAGAATTATAATGTAGTAAATCAGAACTGTATTGAAGAAAAGAAAGGGGAGACAGAAAGGACAGAATAAAGTGGAAAAGAGAGGGTAAGGAACAAAGAGCAGCGGACCATATCTTTCACTGTTGTGAATCACGCATATGCTTTTATTTACAAACATAGACTAGTTTCTGGTCCTACTTGCTGTTGTGGGAATCCAAAATCCTCACAGAGCTCTTCTGTTTTATTACAGCTGGGATCAGGATCAAGATCATGTGGGAGGAGTGAATGACACAGGTCCGGTTGTACACAGAGATATTGTCCTGTTCTCTCTGCTCTGTTGGCTGAGGATAGCACTGACATTTTCAGTTTTGTTTAACATGTACTAAAAGGTAAAACTAAATCTAGCTGAGGTTTCTGAAACTGACCTGAGAATTCACACAGCTGTCACCTGGCATTGCACACTTCTAGTGACAGGGTAACAGCAGTCAGACTTCTCTTATATTGCACCAAGCAGGGCATGGGGTCTGGTCCAGAACAGCAGAACTGGGTGCTAAGGATACACATGACATAATCATTCTTGAGTTTTGAGACAAATAATAACAAGGAAAAGACCAGAATAAGACACTTAGAACCCTTCTGGTCCTGTGGTCTTATTAAAACAAAGGCACTCGCACTATAATATTTTCTTTACATTTCTTTGCTGAAGAAAGAGAATATACAACTATAACTATATATCTGCCATGACTACTTCATGGCATTCTGAGAACACATGAGACAAATCTTGTGGAGACACCTATTTTTCTCCATGTATCCCAGAGATAGTCTAGATACTTTCTTAGAACTACTTGCATCTAACAATAGATGACATAAACCCCACTTCACGTATCTACAAAATTGCTCACTCATGGTTTGACCAATTTACTTTTAAAAGTAGAACCTGGCTGCAAATGTATTTTCTGTTTCACAGAAAATTACATTATTCCCATAATTTTCACTCTTTTTAGCTGGATAATAGTAATAGGAGAAATGTGAAATTTACTCAGGAATGTGAGCCTGAAATAAAATAATAATGATTTTTATTTGAAACCTGCTTTTTCAAAGAAAGTGAAATGATTCACTTGCTCGTGTTTGATTTTATACACTATGAACAGCTTTAAAATGATATACAGAAAAGGCTGTACTGAAATGGAAACATCTGAACATTCTGTTCCATTACAAGCTCATCAGAGCAATCTTCTCAGATTTCTTCATAATGGAATTTTATTAGAATTGATAGATTTTCACACAAGCATGCAGTTTTGACAAGCATTTTCTGCAAGAAAGAAAGAAAGGTTGGTAGAGGACATTCTGCCAGTTTTGTTTAAAAATCTCTGTATTATGTTAAAAGGAAAAAAGGAATCCCACCAAAAAATAACTAATCATTTCACTTGAGTTCTCCCTAGACACTTGTCTACTATAGTTCTTCCACAGAAAGATTTAATTACTTTCTACCTGAAAATATTTTTCAATTCAAGGAACTTTGCTTCATATACATTTTATTCTCAAAACAGCTCCAAAGGACAGTCTAATATATTTGCACTTATCTTCTCACTAACATGCTAAGATATGGAGATTCTAAATTATTTGCAAAAATGAAATGAGTTTGAGGCAGAATCTGGACTGTGGCATTAAATGAGGCACCGTTGTAAACCCCTGCCTCTCTTTTTCAAAATAAAAGAAAATTAATCTTTTTTGGATATATGTTACAGCTCAGACTTGTACAGTATAAAGGGAAAGCTATCATGTTGAAGAATTGAAGAAACACTTATGAGGGAAAAAAAAAAGTGAAACATCCCATTTTTGCTTCTTCTGCATAAATAATGCAACCTAAGGGCAATTAGCATCTGGAGAGTGGTTTCTTGTCATATCAAGCACCACTTCAGCAACCAGATGATACAGACAAGTCACCATTACAATGGAAAACACAGTGGGACAAAAGAAAATATTTCACTTCACTAGGTAAAATCCTTTATATAAAGGCCAGCTACAAAAGTGACAATGATCTTTGCTTCTGGACACCTACTAGCCATTAATAGAAAAGTTCTTCTGAAAACATACACATGCACTTACAACTCGGGCTCTAATGAGGACTTTGCTGTTTGATGACGACACATCTGGCATGCTTTCAGAACTCTGCAGTCCCAATTATAAAGCTGTCCAGCAGGAAGACCCATTACAGATCTGAGCTGTCAGACCTCTGAAATGAGGTTGAAGGGAAAAAAAAAGAAAATAAAAAAGAAAGAGGCAAAGGAAAGAGGTTAAAGAGGATGGGAGAAAAAAAAAAGGTAAAAAAAAAAGAAAGGAAGAAAAAGGAAGAAAAAGGAAGAAAAAGGAAGAAAAGGGAAGAAAAAGGAAGAAAAAGGAAGAAAAGAAAGGAACTAAGTCTTAATTTTCTGGAGGGAAAAAAATAGTGAAGAGTAAAATGCCTTTAAAGAAAAGTTGTTCTGAGAGCCCTCATAATGTGACAGAGATAATTTGTGCTTTTAAGATCTAAAGAGTCTGCTAGCTGCAGGTGCAAAAAAGAGGTTACTTCTGGCCTGGACTGTGGGCATCAGATAACATAACACAGAAAACTTCTGTCCCCCATGGAAAAGTTAATGAGATCAACTCTTTTAGGATCCCCTAAAAGAGTTCCTTCAAGCTCACCCCATCCATATCTCGTTCTTGCAGGCAAACAAAAAGTGTCTGGTTGAGTTCAATTTGCCAGCCAATACTTTGTTATCCAAGGTTTTTAACTTGTCCTTGGGGTTACTCAGTGTAGCAGAATTAGGCCAATTTGCTGACATATGAAGACCAATTTTCATCCATTTTTTGTGGGTTTTTTTTGTGTGTGTGAATTTTCACTGCTGTTGAAAACACAGATTTGGTAGTTAATTTTAATAAATAGCAAATATTTTAAATCTATTAGCCTTTTCAATGTGAGGTCTTATCATTTCATCATTCCTAGTGAGGTCCAAGGATTCTCCAGGGCATGTCTAAGCAAAGAAGACATAAGAAGAAGAAGAAACGGTACATATGTTTAATGATGTGGCATAATCGAATTTATATCTGTAAGAGATATAATATTATGGAACTCAGCTATTATGTCCAAAATACATTACACATGCAAGCTTTGGAATCACAACTTAGGGATGACTCCATCACATGGAGTTGTTCCAAGATGTCCTGTTTGTTGTACATTCATCAAACAGTATTCACAGTGCAGAAAATCTGAACAAAACAATTCAGCAAAGATATTCCACATTCCAGAAGCCACAATATTAGTCTCTATTACAGAGCAACAAAAGATCAGATACATGAAATAAGAAGAAATCTATATAACCTTAGACAGTGGTCTCACTGTGAACTGCTATCTCAGCAGAGTCCTTCAGCACACGCATCACTGGGGCAATTGGTCTTCCCACTACCAGTTTGTCCCAGTAACTCCAAGCATATAAACCCACTGGAGAGGTCTGAACTCAGGACATAGTTTCTGCACAGAAAGGATGGACTGCAGGGCATTGAGTCCTGACTGGATATTTTCTGTTCAGCCAGTGTGTCTTCTAAGAGCTTAGTTTGAGAGAACAAAACATTCTTGGATGCTCCCCAGAAGGGGAACTGCAGATCTTGGCCCCCATCCATGTCAGCCTGGAATCCATGTACAAAACAGAAAGTCTGGGTTAGAACCCATCCTTTCCCAGCAGAGGCCTATAGGTATCTTTGTGCGAGTCACAGGAAGTGTAACAAGTTCTCTGATGTACTAGACTCACAATGACGTTCTTTTCCAATGTTCTTGTCCAAGTAATCACTCTGGCTCAGCTGCCTAGATTCTTTGCAGCTCCCTTCACAAACTCTGCTCTCCTCTGGCGTTCAAGCACCATTCCACTCCTCTTCTGTACATCTTCCCTACAGAGAGGATGATAGTACCCTTTTACCCACCACTATTGTCATTTATCTAGGATATTCTTCCCTCTGCTAAGGGAAATCGCCCCTCAAAGTACGAGGCCTGGCAATTTAATCTCTCTTCTTTTTCACCTCTTAAGATAATATGAAAACATTTTCCTTCAGAAAACATGTTTATGCAGCATCAGCATCAAAAAGCCATTTTCTTGTTTTCCCTAATGACTTTATCAGACGCACAGAAACACAATGAAAGATGTTGTTATTCCTTTTCTTTTCCTTGATCTTTATGTTTTCATAGAATCATTATTAGTGAGGTTAATATTTGCACCAAAATATGTTCAACACATGAGCCTGACACTCTCACTCTAATGTATCATCACGATTTAGGTTTTTTCCTTGACCAAGTTCCCCGGCATTTATCAAATGCCATTCCAGAAACAAACCCTGTGTTACCCTTTTGCCCTCATATTAAGGGGAAAATGAGAGGATTTATGGAGAACTTATAGGGTCCTTATATTGGGATTGGTATATGCAGAGGCTGGTAGCATCTGAATTATCAGACTTGAACTCAGACATGAACTTTCTCCCTGGAGATGGAGAGAAGTTGGTCTTTGCCAGCTATGCTGGCCACCAGTGTCATATGATCTTACTCCAAATGCTGGCAGAAACCTTTACATAATTAAAATTTACATAAACAAACAGAAATTTGAAAACAAACCAAAACACAAAACCAAAACCTCCCACAAAACCTAAATTCCGTCCTGGGGTTTTTCATCCTTTTTAGCCTGGTCCTTTTACTAGCAAAGCTTTTTGCACTCAGTGATGCCTATTACAGGATGCTACTCTTAAGTCCCAGCTTTTCTAAAATATCAAAATCTGTCACAAGGATGACTTTACTGAGGGGTGCCACTGCCTTTCCCATGCTACTTAGCAGCTGCTGGAGAAAGCATGACTTTAGTCTCACTGAGCAATCATTTTTTTTCAGGGAATTATATACCAGTTTTAACCTTCTGAATCTCCATTTCTCTGTGAGATGTAGCAAGTTATGCCTACAGAAAAATCAATATCCAAAGAAGACAACAGAGCTCAGCTATGAGGCAGAGACAGCCTATGTCCTCAAGAGTTTAGAGACCTGTTAGTGGAGACAGAGAGCAAATAAGGACACAGTGTTACACACAGAGCAGTCCCAGAGAGAATTCACTTCCCTGACTCCCAGCACAACACTGGTTTCGTGCACTTAGGACATATCTTTGGAGAACAAACTTCCAGTAGTTTATATTCAGAAACTGCATTATGTAAACTCTGTATGGAAGAGTCCAAATTGATGAGCTTTACTTTTCAAAGCTTACAAACTTGTAGTCAGTGGTTTTTCATCTTTTTGGATTGTCACTCATGGAGCAAGCAGGTCCCAGTCTCTGCCATCACCTGGTTTATCTTCTTCCAATCCACAGGCTCCCTCTGGTCTCCGACAACACCCACTCAGCCAGAATCCTCGGTTGTGTGCTGGTTTATAAGGAATGGGAATGACTGGCTGGGTTGTGTGCTGTGTGTGTTTATAAGGAATGGGAATGACTGGCTGTCACTTGGGTTTGCTGCAGGAGGTCTCTGTTTCCTTAACTTTGCAGGCTAGTTTGCAGAGAGTTATGGTGGGGGTTTGTTTTGGAGGGTGTTATTTGCTCAAAGGAAAAGGCTAGAAATGTGCATTTTATTTTTGAGCACTTTCTTGGCTGGTCTCTGAAGAAGAGGCTCATTCAAGTCTTCCCCTCAGCAGTAAGCTTTTCTTTCTGTATATCACTGAGTCCCCTGCTCACTGTTCATCTAGAAGAGAGCGAGCTGCTCAGCCTCACTTCATAGCTCTCAGGTCCCAGCTGAGATCTATTCATGAGAAACTCTACAGTACAAATCATGGGACCCTTAGGGTGCTGTATAAATTCATAACAAGGATTAATCCATTCTCAGCATTGCATGCAATAACACTTTAAACAAACCCCAACAAAACACTGTAGAAAATACTGGGGGAAGGCAGAACAGCAGGGGAATTGCAGAATGGTGTTGCAGAAACACCAAATCATCCTACCCCCAGTGTTGTCATGGTCTCTGAGCACCGAGGCAGCACAGGCAGAGCTGGGCTGCCTCCTTCAGAGAGGGGGAGGCAGGCACTGTGGAGCAGCAGGTTGGATTCATCTGCTTTGAGGGGGTGACCACATGAGGAGTGGGATTTTCCCTGGTTTTCTTCAGAGATATGGCTGGGACTTGAGAGTCCAGTCCGAATCTGGGCCATATTCCAAAGACTTCTCTCTTAGGTTTTCTTGGGGAAAGAAATAGGGTAATTAATCATCTAAAGAAGATAAACCTAAAAAATTTAACTGCGTTATGTGGGCCCAAGACCATTACCCAAAATTAAAAGGAAAAATTGTGAAAGCCCTCAAATTATGCCACAGTTTACCAGGCTCCAGAGTCGACTGCAATTCATTTTAGAGCCATTTGCCTCCTCCTGCCTTTCTTGTCCTCTCTGTTTTAAGTCAGAAATAAAACCAGAAATAAAGTAACAGGATCTTGGGATATGATGAGGTGACTGGAAAGTTCTATTGTGTAAAGGAATCCTGGAGCAGCTTAAGGCAGAGTGAGGTTTATGCCTTTTACAGAGACCAGTCTCAGGTGTGGGAAGCAACAGATACTCACTGATGAGTGTTTAAGAAATGCTATTTCTTCCACTGTGTGTGGCTCATTAAACAGTGTTTGTACGCTGAATTTGCCTAGAATAAGCTGGAGTAGCTCGGAGGGGCTTCTAACCTGGCACTGCAGCCAAAAGAATTTTGTGACGGCCCACACAACAGCTGAATCTCTCTGAGACAGAAAGCCTACAGGTCCTTGGTCTTTGACTAATACTTAGTGTAGCACATTTGGTGTGTGCACTGTTAATTCATATATCTCTGACCACAGCAGGTAGGAAAGCTGGTCTTGGACTAAGACAGTATGCTACCAAGTGCTAGTCAATATTTCAAAATATGAAAGATTTTGAATGTGTGCTTAAAAATATCTCTCAGCTTGGGTTTATTAAGCAGTCTGTATTTAAACTTGCTCAACTGTCTTTACCCAGACTCAGTACTGACAGTTTAATGACTGTACCACCTCATGAGATTTCCAAGAGTTTTAAAATTTATCTGGGAATATAAATGCTAAGAATTATTTCATCTCTGTATTACCATAACTTGTCTTTTCAGAAGTTTTGGGAGGAAAAAAAAGAAAGAAAATTTGACCAAACTTTTTTAAACCACCCAAAAATCCCTAAACTAACTGGATTCATAAGAGACAAAAAATGAAAAAAAAAACCACAAGTAAACATTGCTAGGTGGTAATCTTCAAATTATGAAGCTGCATTAAAAACAATGCACTTTTTGTTCTTGTTTAATAAGAGAAATCCATAGAGCCTTTAATTTTGCACAAATTAATAATAAAAACATAAGCGGTTTTGCCCAGATTCCATGAGTTGTAGATTCCTCAAGTACTGAAAAAAGTGACAACTGGGAACAGTAATGAGGAACAGGCTTCATTACCACTCTAAAAGGTGTTGCAGCTCCCTGGAGTTCAGGAACTCTGAGTAAAAGCAGAGAGTTATAGGGTTTGCTGGGAAAATAGTAGGTGGTATCACAGAAATATAGAATGGTCTGGGTTAAAAGGGACATTAAATATTAACTACTCCCAAAATCCTCTGCTGTTGACAGCGTCACCTTGCACTAGACCAGGTTTCTCAGAGCTCCTCCCCCCTAGCCTTGAACACTTCGAGGGTTGAGGTATTCACAATTTCCCTGGTCAACCTGTGCTAGTGCCTCACCATCCTCACAGTAAAGAATTTCTTCCTAATATCTTATCTAAATCTACCTTTTTTTGATGTGAAGCCATTTCCCCGGTCACCGCATGCCCTTGTAAGCAGTCCCGCTCCATCTTTCCTGTAGGCTTCCTTCAGGTACTGGAAAGCCTTCTCTTTTCCAGTTTGAATAATCCCAATTCTCTCACAATTTCCACATGGAAGAGGTTCTCTATCCCTTTGATCCACTTAGTGGCTTGTTCTGGACCTTCTCCAGCAGGTCCCTGTCCATCTTGTGCAGGAACCCCAGCTCTGGATGCAGTGCTCCAGGTGGGTCTCCCCTGAGCAGAGCAGAGCAGAGCAGAGCANGAGTCAATGGAAAAACTGCTCTTAACTTTACTAGGCTTCAGCTGGGTTTGTATTAGGCTTTGAGTTCAACTGCTTTGACAGGGCTGAAGGGAAAGGATGAAAAAGAGCAGAACAATAAAGAATGGAGTAGTAGCAGTGTGAAAGATGTAGTCTCCAATAGCAAGAAGTAGGAAGGAAGCTGGGCTGCAGCAGGCAGTGAGGTGGTGAGGGGACTGCAGAGCTGTGTGTATGAATGCACACCGCAGCCATTCACACCATTTCTCAGACACTCACTTTTCCAAGTGGTAAATTCAGTCAGCCT
>VXBQ01007431.1:21252-46378 GCA_013400175.1 Phainopepla nitens
TTTGGGTTTTTTTTTTTTTTTCCCAGTAAATTCATTTGCTTGGATTTTAAAAACTAAAGATAGAAGAAAATCACTAGACAATGTACGTGCGGATAATAATCCTACCCTGGGAGAGAAATGGAATATTTTAATAATGCGAGGTCCTTATGATCTCTGCCTGCTAAGATTATATGGTAATGATATTTTTTTGATGCAGAAACAAGTGTAAATGCTTTACTGTACAAAATGTCACCCCAGAGAAATAGTGCCATATAATATCAATACTGATATCAATCAAAATCTGAAAAAAACTTTTTAAGAATTCCCCCCTAGAAATATACATAAACATACTTGCTTTGAGTGTGTAAAAATATTATAAAAAATATGTAATTCTGATTATCTGTGCACTTATGTATTCCATGTCTAATATGATAATTTTCTTTGTTCAACTGTATTTTGAGACATTAAATTTAAATATTTCATTAAGATGGTTGAACAGAAAATGTACTCTCAAAGTACTACTCAAAGTTTCTCCTAAGGTTCTTGAAGCAAGAATATTCATCAGTATTTCATTTCACAGACCTACATGCATACACACATGTACACACAGAGTATAGTTCTAGTGAAATAACATTTCTGGTGGAATTCAGTTTTAAAAATCTTTTTCTGACCAGTTCCACTGAAGAGCTATAGGGTGAGAAATATTACATGAGAAGAGAGGAGTGATTTTTTTTCCTAAACATTGTCCAAGGATTTCTTGTTTCAGAAACATTTCTTGTTCCCATTCCAAGGGCAGTATCTTTGAGAATAATAACTATCAACAAATTTTTTACTCATTTTACCTGGTTTTTAAAGCCATATGAATTTTAGCGTACTCAACAACCTGCAGTAAGAAGTTCCAAGAAATACTTACTTTTGTTAATTTCTAAATTCTCATCTGCAAGTTTCATTTCATGCCTTAGCTTATATCTTGAAAGGTCCCATAAACATTAGACCCTTATCATATCATTTTTCACTCATCTCTTTATTTAGGTCTCAGAGTTTCAGGGATGGATGCTATTTTATACCTGTGATCTCTCCTGTTGCCTTTTTTCTATATCTTCTCTAGTTTTTTTTCTCTAAGAGATGAGGGAAAGTAGAACTGCACACAGCATCGTGTTAAGGGACATTGCAGGCTTGCAGTGCTTTTCTCTCTCTTGCATTCCTAAATTTAACTATTAGTTAGATGATACTTTCTTAGCACTATCTTTTATCATCCCAGGACCTCATTTCCAAATAACTCTGAGCCCATCATGGCACAAATAAAGTCAAGATTTCTGTTCCCAGGTTCATCAGCAAAAACCTGGGACTGAGTTCTTTGTATGAGGAAAAGGAAAGTAAGGGACAAGAAGTTCTAGATACAGTAATACCTTTAGATAATGATCCTAGGCAAGATGTTCAGAGTGAAAATGCTCACAGAAAGCTGTTATCTACAAGAAAGGCTGAGTGAGCTGAAAGATGATGAAGAGCCTGATGCCAAGGGTATAATTTGTCAGAGAATAAAAGATGGGGAAAGATTTAAAAAAGGAATTAAAGAAAGATTAGCGTTGTTTGGAAACTATGTATAGAAAGCAGTCTGTTAAAGGAGAGCACTATGGTGAAAAAGCATTCAATGTAAAATCTGCTTAACCAGGAAAAAGGAAGAAACTGAGGAATAAAGTGCCCAGAGCTAGACACTATCATCTCTGCTGCAGCACTGGCAGTTCATTTAATAACTTTCAATCCCATGTCTTGGTATTGCAAGCTTTAAAAGCTTCAGCTGAAAACAATAGCTATTAATAACCCTCCTGCTTTGCAATATGAAAGCAGCAGGTACAACAGAGAGACACCTATAATCCCCCCATGTTAGACAGCAGCAGAACAGCACTCAGCCAACCATGGAGGAGAATCCTGTAAAAATACCCAAATCCATCTCTCCATGATGGATGGTCTTTGTGCAAGCACTAAAGTGTATTCCCTTTAGTACCACTGTCTATTGACGCTGAGCTACTAAGTAATCTGAGGGAAACTAGGAAGCGATCGCCATGATAAAAAATAAAATGGATTGGGGATAAAGATGGAATTTCGTCAAAACCATCATGATCAGAACAATATTGCTTGAGAAATGGGGAGCTTTATATCTGTCAACATGTCAGTGTTTAGACAGGAAACCAAAGCCTTGGAGATTGGTGTCAGAAGAGCGATCCTTTTCTGCGATAAGCACCATGCATGTACCAACATGAAATACAAGTGCAATCTTCCTGACTAGAATTCATGACAAGTAGCTCCTGTGAGAACAGTCTGAAGCCATAAGACTGTTCAGATATTCCTGGATGACTTCTCATATTCACTAAGCATTTACTCAGACTTTACTCATGAAATACATCCTGCTAATTCAGGACCATTTTCTGAACCACTCAGGATTTATTTCTGATTTTTGAATTGTGCCAAATCTTGCATACTTCATGTGTATTAATGAGAAGATATCATTAATGATGAGTCACAGGTTTGAAGGTAACAGGTAGGATCAAGATCTACAAAAGTACTAAGACTGAAATGCTGATAGCATTAGTGGGATTGAAAGCTGACTTAATTAACAAAAAAAAATAGGAAAGATGTGTTGACACTTTGATTTTGAGAAAGAAAAACTACGAGAAAAGTCACATAGAAAAAAAGTTAACTAGTTAGGATTTGACACCTGGAAGCTACCATATTTCTGAATAGTACGGGCACAGAGGTGAATATTTAAGGACAGAAGCAACTGTTCAGAGGAAGTAATAGCATGGTGCCAGGAAAGAAAAGCAGACTGAAACCTATTTCCTCTCTGCATGTGTTAGGTGTTCACAGCAGCGAGCAATCATAAGTCACAGAATAGATGAGAATGACAGTTGCCTCTGGAGTTCCTCTGGTTTTACGTCCAGCTGACTAGGGTCCCCTTAAACAGATTAGTCAGGACCATGTCCATTTGTGATGCCAGCATTTTCAAGAATGGAGATTCTCTAACCTTTCTGGATGACTTGCTGTGGTGTTTGACCACCCTTAGAGTTAGAAAGCTTCTTCCTGTGCTTGTTTAAATAGATTTTCCTGTGTTTTCATTTATGCGCACTGGCTCTTGTCCCGTTTGCTGTGACTTCTTTACTGTGTCACCTGAAGTATCTATGCAGATTGATGTAAGATGTCCCTGAGCCTTCCTTCCTCTAGGATGAACAGTTCCTGCCCTCTCAGGTTCTCTTCACATGCCAAATGCTCTATGTACCTCATCATCATGACCCTTTGCTAGACATGCTCTGGTATATCCATGTCTCTGTTTTGGAGAGCCCAGAATTTGACCCAGCAGTCAAAGTGGAAGCCTGAGTCCTTTTTCTATGCTAGAACCACTTTATGTGTCTGAACAAGGGGAAAAGAAATAAATAACAACCAGCCTGTGGAGTGAGTTTTCATAGCCTTTTATCAGGAGGATTTAAAATAATTCAATAGAACCACTGGGAAGAGATTGACAGCGAAGAAGAAAGTGAAAGCTGTGTGAGCAACTCTTACTCCAACTTGGGAAAATGGTGTCCAATTTCTGTTAAAATGTTTTTGGAAAGGAATTGATTGAAAACAGAAGCTTTCTGGGACTTCCAGGCTTTTGAAGTCTGTGGAGGAACATTCATGAGTAGTAAGGCTAGAAATGTTCAGCTGCTCTGAACTTGATAATTTGCTGCAGAGTTCCAGTACCTCTCATGAGAGTATGGTCTGGTTAAACTCCAGCTAAGACCCTTACAGCATAGCCTTAGCACCTTTAACAGTTTAAAAAAAAAAGCTTTTGGCATGAGACAAATTTCTTTAGGCTGAAACACGTCTCACCTTCTGACTGAATAGTTCAGGGTTTACTTTTTGAGTTCATAAAATGTTTTTAAATCTCATGGTTTGAGCTATCTGTGGCTGGGGAATTGCAAACACTTTTCATGCCTGAAGACCATTTCAGATACTTTGCTTGTGCACAAATAATTCAATGTTTGGGGAAACAAAGTCGTGGTGTGGAGATCATCTGCAACAGGTAACAAGATAGGAGCTTCTTAAACAAAGGAAAAAGATGACCAGAAATAAAAAAGGAAATTGAAAGTATTAAGGCCAGGGGCTGGATAGTCTGTTTCTCCTAGAAGATATCATGACTCAAAGGCTGAGAAAGACACTCAAATAAGATGAATATGAAGAATATAATAAGCATTTAACAACTACCATGTTTCAGGCTTTAAGAAAGAATTTTCCTGGGGGCAGGTTATTCAGTAACACATGACAGCCTTTTTAAATTTGGATATTTGTTTATTTGTTTATTTGTATTTTATATTCACGATTATTTTCTGTACGGTGTTGATGCCTGTGATTTTTCTTTGAGTCAAGCAATTCTTTTTGTGGGAGACAGGAGACTGAATTCATTAGCTCTAGTTCTGAGCCAGCAGAATGGGCCCTGTGTTCCTCTATTATGCATTATCTGCTTTTGTTCATATGGATCATCCAAATAACACCAAAGCATGGAAAAGGATCCACAATCACCTGTGGCCTGCAGGGAAAGCAGGGCAGATTTTCACCCAGGCTTTTCACTCTTAAAGACTATATCTAAGATGGCTCACCTGGGTTCTCCCAGGATTCAGGAGAGGGATGTATGCTGTGATCTGAAGATTCTGTCTTGGCCAGTGATGTTAATCTCTGTTGAATCATCTATTGCTCTTGATGTTTCTTCCATTGATATCATCACTGCTTGAGCAATTTGCACAGATTAAATAGTGATATGAAGTCCATCCCAAAATTTGCATAAGCATATAACCAACACTGGAGTCATATTAAAGGATGATAAAAAATGTGGATGATATTTTGGAATGCCTGCAAGTGAGGGGAGACAACAAGGAGGAAGAAGAAACTATTAGGTTAAAAGATATTGTTGGCACAAGGGTATATGGAGATAAATTGGCAATGAATAAATGTGGGATAGAAAGGAAAAGACAATTCCTGGCCAAAAAAAAAAAAAGTTAATTTTAAAATTTAAATTTAATTTATGTGCATTACATGGATCTTCCAGCCTTGTGATATGAGGATCAGGAAAAGGAAACCTAATTGTCTTTTAATTCAATAAATAATAAAATATATTTTCAGATGTAGTACCTGGATTTTGCAAACAGAAAGTCTCTACCTTCCTGTGATACTGATTATGTAAGAAGAATTTAGTTCATATAAATTTATTTCAATTTACTACACAAATTTATGGGTATTAATAATTTTAGTTCATTAATGTGAATATTCATTGCATATTTATTTTATTGCACTGCTTAAATGTTAATATAATTGCAACAAACTCGGGCAGAGTACCATATTGTGTTAGCGGGAGTATAAAATTTGAGTGAATTTTTAAAGTGTTTAAATTAAGTTCATGAGAACTTTAAAATTCAAAATCAGGAGGCAGAGTATGCACAAGCCATCAAGGCTGTTAAGCCAATTGGAAGCTCCAACTTTCCCAGTGAAAGGATTCGGATTACTGTCATTTCTATGGCATTTGACCATTACCCCTCAGGTCTCCAGGCATGCAGGGAGAAGAGCTAATGAAAATAAGAAAAATGTATTTCAGATTAATTTCTAAGAAAGATTTGGGCTTGTAAGGCTCAGAGGATTATGGGTTGTGTCTTAATGACACTCTTGAGAAATAAGTTCTTTCAGCAAATCTTTGCATTGAACTGCAAGGTACGATGAAGATAAGGTGAGGAGCTTCACATGCCTCAAATTGGCTAAGAATAAATTTAGGCTTGGTTCTACATATCAGGGTAGAGATCTTACAAGATACAATATGAAGAAATGAGCTCAACACAGTAAACCCAAGCAAACAATTTTGCTTTGTGATGAGCATGTAAAAGTCACTGAAAAGAGCAAAATTCTTAATTCCGTGAATTTTATGCATATCAATTTTGCAGCTCTATAGCTCCATTGCTTTGGATTTATTACAGTTTGGAGGTTGATTTTTATAATGTTTTCAAGTGCTATTGTTTTTTGAACCGAGTTTGGATGCTCAGTATACAATCACTTTTCACTGCAGAAACCATAGCAAGATCAATCTGTGTAACTAACATGTACAGGAAATTAGGACAGAGTTTTCATAATTCATGGGCTTGCATACAAATCTCCAATTTCTGAAACACAGACAGCACTTCCCTCCCTCAGAGCTGAGGATAAAAGCCTGTGAGTGATTCTGAGGTGCTAAAATATGATGGAAAAAAGGAACAGATAAGAATCTTGGTAGATAGGATAGACAGATATAAACACTAACCCTGGATAAGATTTCAAGCAAAAATCTAATCAATAAACATTTGGGCAAATGAAAATGCAAATGAGCCACAGAGGTATAAATGTTCAGGAGGAAAGAAAGATTTCTGTAATACTTACCCGTATTGCATTGGCTTCAAGTAGCCCTTAAGTGGAACTGACGGTATTACAAACACAATAAGCACTTCTAGACAAACTGGAATAACAATCACTTCAGGAGCCTGGAAGCATTCACAATTCTGCTGTTGTCAACTCTTTCAGTGGCTTTAATTTTCAATGGTAAGCACAACTCCTATATAGTGTTGTCAAAACAGCAATGAAGTTATGTCATTGAATATTAAAGCGCTGGCCTGCGGAATGCCAAACACAGAGATTTGAATTTCATGCTCTCTACTAAACATCAAGACAAATATGTCTAATTTCATAAAAACCTCACCAGCCCAGAAAGTCTGACAATCAGGCCCAGTGCTGCCACTTCTCCAGCTGAAAACAGGAGTTTCTACCGTAAAAAAAATAAATAAATAAAACTCTCTTCCCACGAGATCAGAGAAAGGAAGAAGCAGCATGGGGTTAGTATTCATGGATATAGCATGAGATCAAGAAGGAAGAGGCTGGGGGGACTGGGGTGACTGGAGTGACTGGGGTGACTAAAGGGTACTCTTCATCACTGGACAGAAAATTCACATTTGTATATGAAAATCCTTTTCTTGTGTTGTTCAGAAGAGTTTGGGAGGCAATTTGAGAATTGCATAAGGAAATTGAATTGTATACCCAAAAAGACAGGAGATTCTTTTGCTGTGGAGTTTTCCCTATTCCAGCCTTGATTTGTAAGCCTTGGTGGTGGCTTATTTGACAGGAGGAGTAACACATCTGTGCCTCTCACCAAAATCCAGTAGCTTGCTGTCTCCCTTGTCCTTCCTGCTAATGCTGCCTCATGCTCCAAGACATTCTCAGGGCCTCTATCTTTCCCTGTCTCTCCATGTCTTCATAAGACTAGAGGTAAACTGTGGTAATACTTTGAGAGCTTGTAGTCTCTCTGTTAAATCTACTCAGGCCTGAAATGAGCTTTTTCCTTTGGGGTAGGTTTTATTCTGCCTTACAAACAATAGTAGAGGGCTCTGACCACTGGAAAGACCTATGAAGCCATATGAACATGAAATTCCTGTCAACCTCCAGCCTATAAAGGCAGTTTTCTTCTGGGATGTTTTCCAAAAGTTCTTGGTTTGACCTTGACGGTAAAATTTTGTACCTGTTTTTATTGGATGAAATAGGTCTATTCATGGAATAGATACCCAAAGCTTACCAATTGTACTCAGATGCTCAAAATAGTCTGGACACTGATATTGTGGACAGAATGAGTTTCATGATGAAGTATTCCTGGCAGGTAACAAAAAAGAGAAAATTAATTGCTCAGTTTTATTTGGCCTACAGTTTATAGATAGCACTGCAAAAAGAAGTGTTCACTATTCTATTTGTGCTCTGTGACCTCTCCAGGATGAGACTGACTGAAATCCAACAAAGCCTTTTCACTTAAGTGTCCTAAAGCCATGAAAATTAAAAATCATTTATTAACCTGACTGTATTTTTAGTGCCTAACAAATAAAGAACAATTATAATAATTAATGGGGTCTTTTTTTTGTTGTTGTTCCACAGAGAACCAAAAGCATATTAGAAACAACATATTTTTCCCAAAGTTACATTGTTTTCAAGATATTTCCCTCAGATTACTTTATTTCCTTGGGGGGGCATTTCTGTGCTCACAGAAATCTTTTGGATGCTCTGTTTTACCACTGCTTATGCCCTCTGAGATCCTACATTATTAATAATACTAATTATTGAAATTATTTATTATTTGATGAAGGATTAGAGAGTTTCCAGCAATTCAAAAAGCACAGAAGAGGATGTAAGCCTTATCTTGTAGAGGCTGTGGTGGAACTTTTAGACCTCTGAGCCATGGAGAAGACCCCGAGAATGGGGAATTGTACTTAGCAAGAGCATCTGCTAAATGGACATGGAAAATAAATAAATAAATATAAAGGCCTCATACAGTGCTGGACTTCTTACTTAAAAGGTTCCAGTGGGGGATGTTGATTAAAAAAAAGTATCCAAGATTCTGTAATAATACAGAGTACAGGTCACTATCTGAAGAGGTCGATTAACATATGATAATTTCATGAGATATACTTTAAATTTCTGTATATGACCTCTCTCTGTTCTGGAGGACAGAGAAATGCCTGGTCACGAAGACGAAGATGTTCTGAATGTTTAACCACAGATCATAGTGTGCAGTGTTATTCAAGTTTTCTGAGCTAAAGCAAAGATAAGAGAGGCGCTTTATCTGCAGATGCAGAATCAGAGCTCCCAAGCCAGTCAGAGGGACCAAGTTCAGATGCCAAACAGCTCAGAGTAATGACCCAGCATGGCACAAGGTCATCACACAGTGTGACCAGCACAGCTCTGTCCTAGTCAAAAAGAAAATTTCACATCCTGAACATGCAACAAAGACTTCAGTTTTTGTTTCTAGGCTGTAGTGAGGCCTTACTTGGAGCGCTGTGTCCAGCTCTGGGTTCCTCAAGACAAGAGAGATGTGCAGCCCCTGGGACAGATCCAGCGGAGGGCTACGAGGATGATTAAAGGGCTAGAGCACCTGTCTTATGAGGAAAGGATGAGGGAGCTGTGCCTGTTCATCCTGGAGAAGAGAGAATTGAGAGGGAGCCTCAGCAGTGTCTGTCAGTATCTGCAGGGAGATGTCTGAGGATGGACCAGACTCTGCTCTGTGGTGAAACAAGAGCTTAAACAGATCTAGACAAACTTTCAACTTTTATATTTAGTCTTCTAATTCTTCCTTCTATTTATTAGGCAGATATTTGTTCATAACTGCATAATTCTGATCAGATAAATTAAAAGAAAATGAGCTGCTCTTCACGCAGAACTGGAAAGCAAAAGGTAGTTGTAGATCAAAGATTGTGTCTTCAGCTTGGTCTAAAGCTGGAGAAATGCTGTCTGCAGTATCCCTGAGCAAAGCACATGAAGAAACCAGTGACAAAATACAGACAGAATCATCTTTGCAACTATGGCTACAGAAGCTTTTAGGTATTGCTTCTCCCTTCAAAAGATGGGCATGCTTCCCCTTTCTGACAGATGCCTTTCTACCAAAGCTCTCAGCAAGTGATTTTTATATTTGAAACACACTCAATAGAATAAAGAACAATAGATGTACAGCTGGAAACAGATCCAATCCAGCAACCTAAAAGGCTGCTTCTGGACAACATCTGATTAAGGAACTTTAGAAAAAAAAATTATACATTAAAACAATTCAGGAACAAAGATTTGTTTTGTTTTAGTTTGGTTTGTTTTTCTGATGGGCTTATTCTCACTTCCCTTTATGTTAAAGGAGGATTCTTGTTTTAGATTCCAAATCCCTTAATGGCAGTGAAGTATGTATTAGATGCAATCACAGAAAAATAGCATTGCAAAGGGTCTTAAGAGGGTGTGTAATCCATGTAGTTCTTTCCCCAAGGCAGGATCAACTACTCTAAGCCATTTGCAAGAGGAGATTGTCTATCTCTTGTTCTCAGTAATGACCAGTGATGTATTGCAAACCATGTACTTACATATATTACACCAGAATTTGGAGAATACAGGCCAGATTAAATTCTTACCAACTGACACTGCAAACCTGCAGAAAGAACCAATTCCAGTTCCAAACAGCCTTTGGTCTCAGCAGAAAAAGCAGCTAAGGGAAAGATAAATAATGTGTCATCGTGGATATTTTGTATGGAATTTCTAACTTTTTAGCATTGGCCTAATTCATGTTGGGTTTTTTATAGTTAATACCAAACCTCCAGCTGACCCCTACTCGTGCTAACAAAAACCACTACATATCGCACAAATATATGCAGAAAAGAAAAATAAATCCATATGGGACTCCTGTATAAACCATCTCTCTCATATTCAGAATGGCAACAAGGCTTCCATACCTAGCAGGATGTTTTTTTTTCTGACTGCACATTTACAAAATAAAATACTGCCTTTAAAATTAAATAATAATTAGAAAATCATAGCACATAGTGGAGTTTTCCCAACACAGCAAGCAGCTGTGGAGCCAAACAAGCTTATCCACATTCCCTGAGTGATGGTTTATGTTTTGACATTGACTAACTCATCCATGCTCAGGGCACAAGCACTCAGACAATCTCCATCACCAGTTTCCCATTAGAAATCTTGATCTCTGCTGAAACAAGCTCAATTCCCTTCATTATTTCCCAGCTGACAGACGGCTTGAGAGGGAGGATATTACAAGTGTCAGTCTCTTTGCCTCCGGACAGGCCATGGATGACACAAGAAGGAGAGAAACAAACAAATAAAATATATCTCTCTTTGTGCGGTAACTTTTAATGTGTTTGCTGTACCACTATGCTTCATTCATTCTCCCAAAACTAGTTTAGCAGGATTATTTTCTTGGAAATCCTTCAGAGAAGGTGCTCTCTATCCCCTTTTTCTCTGAATTTTTGTGAGGCTCTTTCTATTTCACAGAAAGAAGGAGGCGTCAATCCATCTTGAAGAGCTATTTTGTTATTAGAAGGAATTATAAAGCTCTTCAAATAAGTTGTTTAATAAAACATAGCAAATATTTTTGAGAAGGATGGTGTTTTCCTACTAAACAAGACAAAGAAGGAGAAGATGAGCATTAATGTAGGCTTTCCCATAAAAATCTTCAGAAGGTTCATTTTATTTGTATTAATAGTTGTGTTGTTTTGGCAATGAGAGTTCAAGATTTTTAGGTTAACAACAATTGTCATAACTCCTTTAGCTATGACAGAGGTATAAAATTTTGTACTAAGATTTAGTCATAAACATAGTGAAAAATAGTCCCTGACCTGAAAATCCTACTGTTTGAAGGCAGAAAATAGAAGAAATAGAGAAGAAGCATGGAGAGCAAAATGAAAGTGTGTTATCCACTCAGTACATGTCATTTGAGAGTATAAATTGGTTTGAAACATGCGTACAACCATTCTCTCATTCTCTGGTCTCGCCTTAGTGTGTTTATGGGTATATCCCACGGTTTTCTGTGTGGAGGTAGTCCTGAACTGTTCTCAGACAATACCATGATGCGTAAATTAAACTTTTGTTGGTCCATTCCTTGACGAATGAATGTCATTAAATGGCTTTCATCCATATTGTGACAATTTCCTAGCTTTTTAAACATGACTTTCACTGCCTGCTAAGAACAGTCCCTAACCCACACTGGTTGCACGCCAAGAAATAGCTTTGGAGGTTGATAATTGTCATAGTCCAAACCCATATTTCGAGTTGTTCTGTTTAGTAGTATCAGTAATCATCTTTTAGTGTCCGTGAATGTTTCCAGGAAGTGTTTTTCTCCTTAAGGTAGCCATTGCCTGTCTGTCCCCTCAGGGGAGCTCTGTGATGACCAGAGAAAGAGCATTGCCACACGTGGGTTTTATTAAATGCATACTAGCAACACCATCTGAGAGGAAAGATAACAAAAGATTAGTAATGAAGGAATATCACAAGGATAGTTATTGCCAAGGAGGATCTATAGCCTCTGGAATATGAAAATACAGGTATAGACCACATTAAAAATTAAAACACTTCCTCTTGAAGGTTAGCATTCACAATTTTGAAGAAAATTTTCATTAAAAAGCTATTTTCTTTTTTTTTAATATAGAATAAAAGGGTCTAATCACATGGAACAGAAATGAAACATCAATATTCTGGCATTTAAAGATGAGACTAGAAGAAATGCAAAAAATAAGGTAAACGGTGCAAAATAAAGTAAGTCATGGAAAAACAAGAGAGGACAGGTGTAATGTCTCAAGAAATCTGGTAATGACCTGCTAGAGGATGGAGGAGAAGGAGGTGCACTTTTCTTTATTATGTATTTCTGCAGAGTACAGTAAAAGAAAATTCTACCATCTGTCATCTTCAAGAATTTGGCATGCTATGACATTGGACAGGTTTGTTCATACTTCCAATCTGCTGCTCGCTCATTTCTGCTGAACAGTTTTGTTCTCCACTTCTCCCACATAGTTTTTATTTTTATCATTATTGTTATTATTTGGAAGTTGGATTATGTTTCATTATTCTTCTATAGCTTGAATTCAGCGAGCTAAAATAAAATAAAATTACAGTAATAAAAANAAAAAAAAAAAAAAAACACAAAAAAAAAAAAAAAAACCAAAAAAAAAAAAAAAAAAAAAAAGAAATCCTATTCTGCCTCCACTACCTGGCTCAATCTTCCTTTTTGATTTTTCCAGATGTCATTTAGCTATAATTTTTATGGTGATTAGGCTTTTCCAACTCAATGTTTGGGATACAATATTAAATGAAATGTGTCATAATGAACATTAATATAACCCTAATTTTTACTGACATTAAAATCCATAAGTAATATATAAAAAATGTATCTAAGTAGGTTATATTTCCTATTAGAGAAAGTGTTTTTCTTCAGGATATAGCAGGGAAATATCTCCGTCAGAAGTTACCACTGCAAATCCAAACCACAGAATTTCCTTGCTGTATGTCACTGAAAGCCCTAGATGTGGGATTTATTTAACCCATCTGGCCTAGCTGGGTGATAATGCAGATACCAATTCTCAACTTATCTCCCATCTGGAGAGATCCCTGCCACCACTGCATGGTCCAGAGGCCGCCAAAAGGGAAGGGCTTACTGTTTCTCACTGACAACCAGGGGGTCTTAGACGACCATTTCAGGGTAGAGGCTGACCTTTTCTTCAAATCCTAGACAAATCTATTCCTAAATCACACCAGGAAAGCCAGGCTCTCAATTTGCTAGATTAGAGCTTTGAAAGGGTAAAATTTGTGGCCTCATAGTCCAGGATACAGATTACGTTACCTTGATTTCCTGATGTCCTGAAAGAAAAAAAAACAAAAACCAAAAAACTTAAATTCTTAATTCTTCTTATTTAAATTCCTAAATTTTTAAATAATTTAATTCTTGCAGCCACTCAAACTTTTGTTAGAATCTATCTCCTACTTCATATTCCTGATATCCAGGACTGACGCCTTGTCCTATTTCAGTCACAATTTAACTAAAAAGCAGACTTTAGGATTGTCCACACGGCTTTCAGGAAAAATTTTAGAATCAATACGTAGCTTCAAGAGAAAAAAAGTTGTTTTATAGAAAAAAACACATAGGAGCAGAAAAAGATCCAAACTGTGAATTGCGGAATGAAGAATGTCAAAATACAATACATTTGAAGCAGATTACTGAAAGACCATTTCACGGGTTTTCAGCACAATATGTTTTCAACACTTTAAACTTTATTTATGTGTAAGATTTCTTATTGGTAAAAATTAGGACAGTTGAAACAATTTTGGTGAACTGAAATGATTATAATTATATAATTAGTTGAGACTCCAATTTTGAGGGAAATGGATATTTGTTCAGATTAGAGAATACTTTGTCTGGTTTGATTTTAACCTGAAGGGAAAGGATGAGGATTTGGGATTATCAGGAGAGGCAAGGAAAAGCTAGAAAAGGATTCATTAGGCTAAGAAGCAAATAGACCTGCAGGGAAAATCTTGAGACTCGAAATATTGAGAGTGGTGATGACTCAGAGGAGTTATACTAGACTTGTAGCAGTGAGCTTCATAGCACAGTTTGGCCCACAGCCTGGAAAGAGTCTTCTTGCTGTCTGTCAATGTTCAAACGAATATTCTTCAAATTTAGCACTCTCTTTATAGTGTCTTCCATCTGGGGATCTGGGGATGCATCAAGGTGTGATAAAGATCAAAATTTGGCCAAGTAGTTCATAATTCAGGGGAAAGTGCTTCTAGCCTGGTGACACATGCTGCGTAATCAATAAATAACAATATTTACAACATCTGTTTGAAGAATTGTCTTGGTAATTAACACATAAGTAGATGCCTTTCTCATAAGTCAGGTTTAACAGATCAATTCTTTGAGCAATAATGGTGAAATGTAGATTTTCTTTGGTTGGTTGGTTGCACTTTTTATTTTTTGCTTTGTTGTGTGTCTTGGGGTTTTTTGTTGCTGTTTTTTCGTTGTTGTTTGTGTTTTTCTTTTTTCTTGGTTTGGTTTCTTCTTTTCATTTGGCTGTTTGTAGGGGTTGGAGGGGGTGGGGCAGCTTGAAAATGAAGTTAGAAAATGGCATATGTGGAATTTCCAGGAAAAATAAATGACTTTTAGAAATTTTATCCAGTGAAAATTGATACAAGCAAAGAAGAGCAAATTAAAAAAAAAACCCACAGACTAAGGGAAGATGGGAGAAAACACTTTGATTTGCCGCAATATTCCCAGTAAATAGCCTGTCTCAACATCCTTTGCACAACACGATGTAATATTTGACACAGCACTGAAAGTACAGAGGTTCTCCCCACTGTCTGTGTGAAACTTTATAATCTCAAATAATCTCAAGTCACTGTGGATGAGCCACTACTTCAAGAACTTCTTCAACTCACTTCTTGTTTTGTTCAAGTAGGACTGTTTTGTGCTGAATAACCTTCCTAGGGAAAGGCTCCTCTCTCCAGGTCTAGCACTGAGTGTGACACCTGTCTCATAAGAGTAAACCAATCAAGATGTACTTCAGCACCATTCTCAGGTTTTATACAAATGCCCTCACCTATGCTTTGTAGATGAAGTTCAGAGAAGGCGAGAAAAGTAAATTATTCATTAAATACAGGTGGAGAAAAAGGTGAAGAGAGAAATCTTTCCTGGTCCATTGGGGAAGAAGTCATGAAGCATGGGTTTAGCATATACCAGGAGACAACTGTCATATTTCATACCTGTATCATTTTTGTCATCAAAAAAACCTTGTTGCTCTGACTGTGACAATACTTGGTTGGCCTTTTGTTATGTTCTCATCTGCTTCTGGTTATCTAGTCATTACGCATCAAACTCCGCTGTCATGAGCCAGTACTATGCAATTTTTTGGTTCACTGTAGGTCAAGGATAACAAATATTTTTGATTGCATCTTATTTTCTTGGTGTCTCAGAGGGGGGAAAAACAAACAGTTAATCTATTTCATTTTACTGATCACCATCAGGAGTTCTGGATGGGTAATTTTGTGTTGTTACTTTGTCCCCATCTCATAAAGTTTCATTTACTGCCTTTTTAAACAAATGATGACTCCAAATCTATTTGTCACACAATAGCTCTCAAACATGCCAAACAATAACTATTACTATTCTTGACTTGTTTGATCCAAATGGCATTTGCAGACATTATTCCTCCCCTTTTCTTGATATGACTTCAATAGAAACCTTTAAACAACTAAAACAAAACCCAGAGCAAACCTCAAAAACAATGAACCAGCGCATAAGCCCTAGAAAATAATCACAAAACAGTGGCTGTTACCATTACAAGTGGGGAAATCCAATTATGAGTTGTCAATGTTGTTTTCCTTTCAATTGCTTCAAAAAGATTCAGATGTGTATAATTTTTAGGGCGATTTCATTGGCTTTGTCAAAAAAAACCAGAAATTATGTAGCCGAAAGAGGAATTAACCCCCAAAATTCTTCTTGTACATAAACATGCAAATACACGCTCGTGTATACAAAGACACAAACACAGAGTGGTCAATATCAATTTTCAAATGTTCTATTGATTTCAGTAGCCGTTAATTTCAAGACAAACAATAGTTTCTTTTGTGATTTCCATGCTGCTGATATAACTGCCACCATTGCTGACCTGTATGTTGTCAAATAATATTGATTGGGCATGAAATGGAGCAAGAATGGGCTGGCAGCAAGGTGTGTGGTGGGAGGAGTGAAGACTTTGGGTGCCTTTTCATTAACTAAAGTAATAAGCGACAGGGAATCAACAACTATATAGTGAAGTAGCTGAGAGGACTGGGTCCTCAAGCTGGACTTGGATCTCCATTACAAATTTGGGACTCTTCTCTGTACCTTCCTCCATGCTGAATTCTTGTATCTGTTCAAACTACAAATTCATGGGAGGTTTTTCAGCTTGAATTTGTTAAACACATTTCTATATCAAGCCAGAGAAGGATGCTTTTCTGAGGAAACCACTGGGGGCTCCAGAGCCACAGGTTTTCTTGCTGCTCTGCCAGTGGCTGGTGAATCCAGAATCATACTTCCTAATTGCTAAGAGTTCTGCATGGTCCCTTTGCACCATCTTCATTCTCAAAAGTGTGGTTGCAATTTCTTTTTCTGCCTTCTCCTTTAAACTGTACAGTTCTTATGATAAGTGATTGAGTCACTTCAAACAACTCTTTCAAGTCCATGTCCTTGAGCTTCTGGAGGTTGCTGGACTACAGACACATTTCTGGAAGTGCTGGAACTGCATCAAGAGCCATAACTGAGGTTGTCCAACCTACAGACAAAGAGGGCAGCTTCAGGACTTGACTTCAGAACTCCTTCCGGTGACTAGAGCCTTCACTGGGATTGTCAGTCCTGAGATTTACTTTTCAGGACTCCATCCAGTATCTTGTGCTCTCTAAATTAATATTAAATCCAAAGTATCCTCATAATCATGTCTAAACTTGGAGTTATGGATATTTGAAAGAAGCCTCTGGCTCTCATGCAGAAAAGAGAATATTCATTCACTTGCCTAGACAACATGCTGACTGGTGTAATTATATTCTACCAGCTCAGATTTTTCCTGCAGTATCTGCTTGCTTTGAAATCATTCTTAACTTCCTGTCCTGAGCTGCTTTGTAGTATGGCTGTGTGTTTTAAATCATCTGAATCAGCCATGTATCTGCAGTGATGATACCACAGCTGACTCATGCATTAGTGTACATGCCTCAGCCCAATTAATCTTCCTCCGAGGAAACTGCATAAATAACATCTTATGGCTACGTATTATCCAGGATCTTTTATCCTAAAACATTTTAGTATGTCTTACTAGGCTCTATGTAGATACACGTATATACATTTATGTATATACACATACAGCGAGAGGAAAGGGCAGTAATGCAGTGTCAGGATCCAAATCTGGGTCATAGATGAAAAAAAATCCAGCTACAGGATATTCTGGTAGTCCGTGCACTTATTTACACTAACATTTTGCTTAACTGACTTGATTAGGATTCGGGAGAATTCAGATGCCATATACCAGGTTAATCTAATGCATAGATATGAGCCTATGGGTAAAATCCTAGGCCCCTTTGGAATCATTGTAGAAATTCCCCAAGGACTGAAAACTTCTCTCTGTCTAGGAATCATTTCCTTCAGCATGACATTGCACCCCTCACTGGAGTGGGAAGCAGCTGCAAAGCTTTAATGGATGAAAAGGATGTAATATCCAGCTAAAACTAGAGTGAGAATTATAAGTAGGCAAATCAACCAACAGTTACTCAAATTTAAATCTATTGAGGATGCTGGGGTTAATGACTAGTTTATGCACTACATTTCCTTCCTTTAATATTATTTTAATATTGTTGTATTTTATTTTAATTACATTCAATCTTAGCTTTTCTGTTACTATATAGAGGAAGCACATTTGTGCTTGCTAGCTTGGAAAAAAGCAGGAAGCAAATGTCAAACTTACACCACCACATGGGATCTAAAGCTCAGTTTAATTCTGGTTAAGACAGATCTGAATTAAAAGTACTTTCCTTTCCCTGTGGACTCCTTATTTAAAGATGACAGGCCCCCAAGTGTGTGTGTTTGTGAGACTAAATGTTTTACTGAAGGATCATGAGCAGACCCCCAAGAGAAAAGTTGATAAAAGAAACAAATAGATGTAATGGATGATTTCATATACTACGACTTGTTGGAGTTTCCCACCCTCTTAAAATGCATCTGTTAATTTTGTTCTGTGTGAAGAGGTTTTTTTACCTTTAAGTCTGAGGACAGACTCTAAGACTAACTCTAAGAATCACATGGTATATGGGGAATTGTAACATGCATGGAGAGAATCTGTTGTGGAAGTAACTGGTGCCAAGTCTTTAAATTGTGTATACTGGTGTATGAGAAGGGAAATCTTGCACAATCTTAAAAAATCACTATTGTGTTCTTTAGGGATTTACTTATTTAGTGATAGGGAAAGTTCAAAATATTCTGGAGACCCATCAAGATAAAAGCCTCAAGTATTAGATGTTGGTAGCTAACTGCTGAGACCAACTGTTCAAATTTTGCTGAATTTAGAGGAATGCGGACCAGTAAGGACAAAATGGTTGGACAAATAAAGATAAAGTAGATGTGAACACAAATGTGAGCATAAGGCTGTTCAAATCTCCAGAAACATCTGACAGCTTGGGAAAGAAAGTTCTGTGGACAAATTAATTTTTCCCAATCCCTTAACTTCAAGTGTTCGATGAATGACATTCCTTCACAGTTTTATCAATACAATGTAATTCTGGCCAGAACAGTCTGTCAACAAGGAACAACATCAAAACATTTTGTCCATATAAATAAATCACATGCTCTTTACTATTTTTCTTTCTTTGTGGATGAAAAGGAGCTATTAAAATGCCCTCTGCATTCCAACATAAGACTGGGGGAAGATGTTACATTGTAGAAAAAGCACACAGTGCAGGCAAAATTGCCATCATATAAAGAACTAGAGAATGCAGAAGATGTAATAAAATGAGTACAAAGGAACCTTTGATTGCTCAGTGCCTGATTTATAAAATGGATCTGTGGTAAAAGTGATGTTTTCTCATTCAGATGTTGAGCTCCCTGATATGGACACAGTAAACACACACAATAACATCACAGTGATTGTTTTACTCAAGGGCTTGAGAGACCATTGTCAACCCTGACTAATACGTAAGAAAGCTGTGAATTTTTACTTTAGTGGATCTTCTTAGTCAAATGGTGTCTGCTTCTGACAGAAATGAGAAGTTTCTAATTTCTCATGGAAAAAAATAGCTCTTGCGAAAATTCAGAATTATAGGAGAGTGTGTAGCGATTGATCAAACTTCTTTTCTGAGTTGTTTCCTCAAAGTCAGTATTATAGGAGGACATTCTATCCCACTCCAGTCCTTTGTCCCACTCACAGATTGCTAATTCCTGCCTCTTACCACTGCTTCTCAACCACTTGTAGGTGCCTCAAGAGAAACACAGAGGTCAGAGAACTTCTGCTAGTATTAACTCCTTAACAGCATAAGCTCTGTGTCACAAAGCAAAGAAATGTGGTAGAAGATTTAGGCATGGGATTTCTCCAAGTGATATTCTTTCTATCCAGAACCTCTACTATTTTGGTTGATCCATGTTTGTGTACTTTCATACAGCAATGAGAACATCTTTGTCATGATCTGGCATTCCACACAAAGAGATGGGTGACTATAACTGTCTTTACATCCTTGCAGGTCCATGGATTTAGCCAGGACAACAAACTGTGTCTTGTGTCAAAAAAGGACAGGAATATTGGGAACCTGTTCTGCCAAACAATAAGCTATATGTAATCACAAAAAAACCCAAAATCCCCACAAAAAAACCCCAAAAAATCACAAACAAACAAAAAAACCCCAAACCAAACTAAATTGAAACCAACCAGTAAATTCATAAAGACAATGACTCTCAAATCATTAGATAAGCCGGGACAAGGACTCACCAAGATACTTGTTAAATCACAGCAGAAAAAGAAATAGAGCGGCTAGAGTGATGAACACAACAGGACCAGCTTTTACATCAAACTGAAACATGCATTGAGAGTATAGGGCTTAATACATTTAAATGAATATGTAAAAAAAGATGAATACTTGAGTTCATGTTCTCAAAGCAAAACACATGCAAACTAGTCAGTTGACTTAAAGCTGCCTTTCTCAGGAAAATAGATGCCTAATTCTGGATTGCTTGAATGATTATCGCCTTCTTCCATTCACAGCCACAAATACTCTTTCAGGTTTAGCTGAGTTAGTAGTTGAGAACTACTGTAATCTCAGTAGCTGGATCACAGACTGGCTTCCTACTGTGTTTATGGTGATTTAAATTCAGACCTCCTTAGTTGTGGATGACCGTACTAGTTTCAAGACAGTACATTGTCTCATGCATGGAAATGTTATATTTGTGCCCAGAATTTCTCAGAGATGTTAATGAATGAACTGAGAAGGTCCAAAGATCTGAGAAAGCTTCAGGCCAGTCTTTTCATTTTAGCCAGGCTGCCAAAAAAGAGGTTTTAATGACATAAAATAAACTCTTTCTTATCTTCTTAACCCCTTCAATATTTAAAAAAAATCAAAATGAAATAATTTCTAGCAGTGGACTTAAGCTCAAGCCTGTCCACAGCATCTATACTGTTGAGCTATAGCACTAGGAGACTGGTGTAGGACAGATTCTTATGGGCCTAAATATTGTATGATGGACCCAGAGACTAAAGAGATAACTGGGCCAACAGTAACCACAGACTACTTCCATTCATTTAACTCTGCACCAAGCAGCTGACGATTGAGCACTGGAGGCTCTTAACCTGAACCAACTGTTCCTTAGACAAGAGCAAATATATCAGTTGCCTGCATCCTGGTTGTTGCTCTGGAAAAGAGCCAGAGTGGGGTGGGGGAAGAGTAAATGATCTAGCCAGTAAGTCAGGCTGAGTGCTTTTCACTCTGGATGATTGGAAGGCTGTGCTCTCAGGGCAGAGACCCTAGGGAAGGATAATGGTTGCCTGTACCCCAGTTTACCTCTGTATTTCTTGGCTACAATCCCCTCATTTCCTTCACTCCCTCCTGTTTATTGGCAGGTGTAGTTAGTGTGAGTACAAACTGTAAATGCCTTAGAGTTTTTTTATTTGTTTGTTTGTGGTTTTTTTTGTTGTTATTGTTTTGCTTTGTTTCGTTATTGCTTTTCTTCCTCTCATCCCCAAAGAAACATCAAAGTACAAAGGAAAGAAAGCAATGCTGAGAACAAGAGTGAAAGCCAAACAAAAAGGCAGAGATAAAAAAAAATGTATGGAGAGATGAATAAAAGAATCTTATGGTGGCCCTGCCGAACTTTCTTCAAGGGGGTTAGGTTTCCTTCAGAGAAAGTTTAGATATCTATGTTCGTCTCCTTGCATTTTCAAACTGGGGCTGTTGGTGCAGATTCAGAGGAGAACAAAAATAATGCAAATTTCAGGGGAGGTGCAGCATGCTGCTGACAGGGCCACCTGGCTACTGCAAGTAGCCCATTGCCCACTGTGCTCACCTGCTTAAATATTTACAACAAGGGGAAGGCAGAAATGTATCAATTAAACATCAAGACTGTCTGAGGAGGAAGATGGATTGTTTTCAGGACACAATGCAGGCAGTCACATCCCCTGACTTCTGATCCTGCCTGCCAAGCCCTCTGAATGTTAACCTATGCTAACTTGTTTTGTCTCCCTCACCCTTCCCCATCAGGGCATGATTGTGACACATAAAAGGAGCAGTATTAATTTTCCAAAAGTGAGGAACAGAGATTCAATATTAGCCCAGAAGCTGATCTGCACTGACGGCAGCTCTAGACCAGAACCTGGTACCTTTCTTCTACACCTATTCCTATTACCACAATATCTACTTATGGGAAGTGTCTCCATATTGTGGCACATTTGGCGAATGGGCTTAGAAGAAGTTATTCTGAAAAGTCTAAAGAAAAGGAATCTCATGCACGGTGATCTGGTTGGGTGATGTCTTGCAGTTGTGTTCAGTGCTGCCTAGGTAGTGGGAAACATGCTGTCACCTACCCAAATTCACCCACAGGCTTTTTAGGTATTATGGCAGAAGGTCTGAAATAAGCTGAATCCTTTCAGCTCTTACTAGTTCCTTAGTTTTATACTGGCCTCATTTTGCTTTGAATTTCAAGAGATTTAAAACAGAACATTTTTACCTCTTCAGTTGGGCTATATAAAATACTTGCTGACAGTTCAAATCTGCAGATAATTTAGTCTACCTGTATTTCTAAGAACTAATTACCTGCTTGTATAAAACGATGAAATCTCATTAGATTTTCTTAAAAAAAAAAAAAAAGAAAAACCAAACCCAAAACCCACCATGCATTTCATTATGCTATCCAATTACTACAGTGCTTGTACAGTACTATGTTACTGCCCAATCACAGGCTATTTACTGTACAGATATTTTACTTTAATTAAACCAATGTAACTAGTCATACAGAGCAACAATTGATCCTGAGTTTAGATTAACCAGTGGAGGGTGAATTCAGGATTTTGTCTTGCAGAAAGATTGGTCTTTTGGTTTCTATAATCTTTTTAAACACAGTGATTGCTTAGAGTTCCTTCAAATCAAAGCTGACAGTCTAAAGCTGGACAAAAGGCTTTTGTCCTGAGTCAAAACCCAGAATAATATATTTTAAATTATTGTGATTATTTTTTTTCTATTTGTTGTGGTGAAATCAGGTAAAGAGAGGATGAGTAAGAACATGAAACAGAGATATCTGAACAGAGAAGATGAAAAGCAATTAAAAAGGAGAAGGGGAGCAAAGAATGACAAAATCACTTGGCCAAGTACCCTCACTGAGTCAATTACATGAACCTCCGGTCTCAAGAGGCCCAGGATATTGTTGTACCATCTTTACCCAGCTACAAACTTACAATCATCGCATATGACCAACACATCAAAGGGAAAAAAATACTGTTGACTTCCAAGAAGATTCTGTATTTTAAAACAGGTGAGAAATTGGCCAATAACAAACCTTTGCAAAGAAAACATAAAAGTTTTTTTTTTTTTAAGAGATCGAGTAACATTGAACAGTGCTATTTCTCCTTGCAGGCAGATATTTTGGTCTTGCACATATCTTCATCTTGCAGATGAAGGAAGAGATCATGACTCTATATAAGGGTTCAGCTTGGTAATGTGTTGATGTTATATATGTTACTTATTTAACAGAACTTATAAAATCAGATTTTGGACCATCCGGCTTGCAGGGACTTCAAACCACTTCCCAAAGTGCAATTCTGTGTTAAGTCAGAAATGCTATGACAGAAAAAAAACCCTTCCTGAGCTCTTTGCCACAGCTTCCCACAAAGGAACTGCAGCAAAGATCTAAGAATGATGCAGCATTTCTAAAAAGAGAAACTTGCCACTACTCCAGTGACATTGGCACCTCCTGAGGCTGTGTGTGAGTGCCACCTGCTGACCCCTGCTATGGGGAAATGAAGGAGAACCCACTGGTCACCTTACCTCACTGCTCCTTTGGGTCTGCAGGTGGTTACCACCCCATTGAGAGCAAACTTTTTACCCTTCCCTGTCATATAACATATTATATAAGGGAGATGCTTTCCTGTTTTTCCCACTTGTAGCCATTTCCTGAAGATCTCACAACTCATCCACTGTAAGATGCAATGGTTCTTAAGCTAAAAGCCTTTTACAACACCCAAGCTTTACTTACAGTCTTGACATGAGCCTAAAGCTTTCCTTAGGTTCTATGAACACGTCTACTGGAGATACTACAGCTAGGGCATGCCCTCACAGCACAATGCCTTCACAGTGCCACTTCCTTTTTCTTACGTCATATGGAAAAAAAATTAGCACAGTGGGACACCAAAATCTATACATCCTAAAATTTTTGCTTATATAATACATGAAAGGTGCAGTAATAAGTCATCAACCTGAAGTTGACTCTGGCATTGGACTTGTCACTGAATCATTCAGTGGCTCAGGTCTCTGTCTGTGAAAAGGGAAATGGGACAATTTCCTCTATTTCCTCATCTGGGTGGGTTGTGAGCTTGTTAAGGCAGGCACTTTTTCTTTTAATGCATTTCTTACAGAATCTGCCACAGCATGTTCCCTCTGGCACTGTGAGGACTGCACAGCTGCAGTACATACAAAAATATGGTAACATTAATTTAAAACTATTTTGAGGACTCATATAATGTAGTTTTTGTAATTTCTCCTTTTTTTTTCCCCGAGAAGTCTTCTTCACAAGGGAAATTTCACTCAGAAAGAACAATAGGTACTAAATTAAGCTCTGAAACCATTGGGAGGGATTCAACCACTTCCAGTAACTGTATTGGTATCTATAAGCGTGATCTAGCTACTGTGGTCTAGGATTGACAAATCAGGAAAAACAGAAAAATTGTCTCAATGTATGGAAGCGGCAGCATCCCACCTTGCTCACGGTCTTGTCCGACTAAATATTCTTCATTCAGATTACCTTAATTTTTGGATCATCCAGAGCCTTCCCCACACAGCCTGGGGTCTAAACCAGAGCAGGGATTTGCTAGCCTTGCTATCCTTGTCCCACATGCAGGAGTTAAAGGCCAGAATGTACATGTCCAAGTCTGCAAATACAACCACGCTGCCAAGAACAGGAATTGAACAGGGACCTTCCTGGGATTACACTGCAAAGAGACACACAGGCACCCTGAGCCAGTGGTATTTACATCTGTTGGTGCTCTAATACCGTGTGATTGTGTTTGCACAGAGCTGAACCCAGGTGAGCAGGCTCTGCGTTTTGGCTGGGCTCAAAGTCTGGGGCATGATGACACATGACGTGTATTTGTCCAGGTTTTAGTTGGCCCAGAGCACATGCAGTGAGTGTGCTGGCTGCAGCCCTCAGTGTACAGCATCAGCACATCACAGTTATTAAACTTTGGACTAAAAAGACAATTTTTAAAAAATTTCCTTCTTTAAGGCAACAGTGAAAGTCAAATAATAAATTTATCCCTAAAAGCCACAGAACAAACTGAGAGAGAAAAAACTNAGGTATTCCTTCATTGTTTCCTATGCAAATTAAGTTAATGAGAATTAGGAACATAATGGAGCCCATTCACCGTTCTAGTTGGTGGAAAATGGGTTTGACTACCAATTTTCCATTACAGCTGTTTTGTAATTACTCTGGAGCACTCTGCATTCTAATGGAGATCCTGAGCTGATCTGACAGTCGCTTAGTTTTTTTTTTTCTCCCTCCTCCTCTCTCCCATCTTCTCCTTCTTCCAAGGAAAAAAAA
>VXBQ01007449.1:0-10020 GCA_013400175.1 Phainopepla nitens
TTTTGGTTGGGCAGTTTCTCCAAACGGCAGGTGGCAGAAGACACGCGTTGCTTGTGTGTCTTTTTGAGGCTTTTTTGCCTCGTGTGCTATTTTTTTCTGTCTTTCGACATTTCATATGTTTTTGCTGCTCTTCCCTTTTCCGTTTTTCATTTGTTTAAACTTATATCTGTATATTTTTAGTCTATTTTTTAATAAGTCGGGTTTTTTACTCGTCTTCTTATTATTAAATATTTTTACAACCACCACTTTGTATTTTCTCTGTCATTTTGTTTATGTATATCTTTATTATAGATGTTTTCTGTTGAGCATCATAGGTCGGATCTGCCAATTTCTTCTGTCTTTGGAAATTTTGCAGGGTATTTTTTACCATCAGTGGGTTTTTTTCTGAGTCTTTTCGGCTGTCATAATGGCTGTGTTAGTGTCTTTTTGCATCTGTCTCTGTGACTGCTTTTCATGGGTGGGATGTGGAGTCTGCTGCTTGGTCTGTGTACTAGGCCAGGAGCCCCTGTGTTTCTGCGAGCGGCTGTGACATGCTCTGGAACGCCCACTGCAAGATCCCATCCCACGTGCTCTGTGGGATAGCCCCAGGTGTTCATTTTGTATTCCCTTCCCACATCCTTCCACTCTGGGGTCTCCAGGCACACGCTGCCTGACCCAGAGCCCCATGTCACCCTGTGGGGCACTCCAGAGATATGGTCCCATCTGCATGGAATCTGCCTGTGAGTGTCACACAGAGTCTTACCTCACCTAGCAGCGCATCGAGCTCGTCCCGGCTCAGCACAGTGTCACTGCCAAGGGCTCCATCCTCTGCCTATGCGTGGAGAGATGTCCTGCCAGCTCCCTTGTTGCCCTCAGCCTGCTCACCTTGTGGTCAGGGTTGCTAGCCATGTCTAGTCCCTCACCTGGTGTGGGCCCAGCTCATGCTCCCCCAGTACAGCTTCACTAACTTGCCTCTGTGTGGTGTCAGCCCTTTCCTCACCCTGCCTGACCCATGTCCACCTTCCTGCTCCCCCCAGGCCCTGCTCTTCCTCTCCCTTCCCGCTCCTGGCACTGCTTGTGCTGACCTTGGCTGCCGGAAGCAGTTGGTCTCCAGCTGCTGCGGTGGTGCCCAGGCCGCCTGTGTCCAGGGTGCCCGTGCAGGACATGCACAGCAGCAGCCCCCTACACCATCAGGGGTGACACAGACCATCAGGGCAGAACCCTCCAGGGAGGAACTGAGGCTGGGATGTGGGGCGTGATGGGGGACTCACCTGGGGTCCCCACTGGGAGCAGGACAGTGTCGGGGAGTGGGGATCCGGGTGCAGCAGCGGCTGCAGACGCTCCCCCCAACTTCACCCGGCTGGGTATCCTGCGCCACCTCCCCCAGGATCTCGGGGGGTCTCTCCACGGGCAAGTCTGCCTCCAGCAGCTCTCCTGGTTCGGTCACACTCTCCACACAGGAGCCACATCGCCACGTCCCGCTGCGCGGAGGGAGCGGAGCAGTGAGGGATGGCAGGGGGCACTGGCATCCCAGTGTGCCTTGGGACTCACCTGGGGACGTGGGGCAGCGGCGGCACCAGGCAGGCAAGGTGAAAGGCCCTGGGGCAGCCGTCACAGCAGATGAGCTCACCACCATCACCGCATGCTGCACACTCATCCTCGTTCTCCTGTCCCCGGGGGAGTGAGCAGGGGGTCACTGCCACCCTCACAGGCTGCAGCCATGGCTGTGGCAAGGTCCGTCATCCCCCTCGCCCTCTCCCCCTGCATCACCCACCCTGCACCAAACAGACCAATCCCTTCAGGGTGGTAAAATTGGGTGTCTTTTGGGGGTCATAACCCGGTGAACCTCCAGCAGCTGAGCCCTGCATTTCCTTTCCAAGGCCAGGGCAAACCCATCAGTTCCCACTGGAGGTGCACCAGATGTCACATCCAGGGCTCACCTGGTGGGGCACAGGGTCCTGGCTATACACAGTGGCTGCTGGCAGCTGGCCCTGTGGGTGCAGTTGGGGTTCCCTGTTCTGTTGTGAGACAAGAAGGGGTTTGGAGAGGCACTGCTTGCACTGGGGGACACCCCCAGGCCGTGGCTATGATGCCATGCAGGAGCCACACCCTGCCACAGCCTTGGCAGCTGCACAAAATAGGGGTGAAAACATATGGGGGGGGGTGTCTGTACACTTTGGCACGCCTTGGGCTGGGCAGGGGGCTTCAGGCTGTGGCTTCTGCTCCTGGCCTCTGGCTCCTTACAGGCTGCTGAAGTATATGGCTCGTCCCCAGCTCTGCTGCCTGTCTTGGAGCTGCCTGCAAGAGAGGCCAGAGGCAGCTCCAGCTCCCCTTCCCCACCTCTCCCTCTCTCAGGGTGGCTCCTGAATTTGGGCACTAAACTGGGCAGGACGTGGCTGGGCTGGGCTGTGCTTACTTGGATCCAGCACGTGTTTAATGAGGATGCCTTTGATGGCCCCACGGCTGACAGGGACCTCACCACCTGCCACGGCCACCGCTCTCTGCACAGAGGCAGCCACCGCCTGGAGGGCTGTGGGCAGGAGAGAAGCTCAGGGGGTGGGCAGCCCCCTGCCCACAGCTGTGGGCAAACAGGGCACACTGGCAGGAGCTGCCCTGGAGGTTTCAGCACTCACCGCTGGCACGAGAGGTGCGGGGGTTATCTGTGCCTTCTGGCTTCTTCACGGTCTTTGCCTTCACCAGAGGCCCTGCAGCATTGTGAGGATGGGCATCGGGCCACAGCACCCCACAGTACCTCGGGGGAGCACCCTGCCCCGTCTCCATACCAGGACTGGCACTGTGCCGTGGAGCGGGCTGTGCCGCCCGGGCCTTGTCCCGCTCCTCAGGGGCTTTCCTCTTGCCTTGGGGTCTGTGTGGGGCTGGTGCTGTGGGGCTCGGGGAGAGACGCCTTCCACGGCGCTGCCGCCCCAGCTCCACCTCTGCAAGAAGAATAGGGACCGGGACAGGCACCGGCTCCCTGGGCGGTACCCCTGCCCACTGTCAGCCCCCGGGGATGCCGGTACCGCCTGACCCCCCGCTACCTCTGGGGAAGGCGCCGCGGAGAGGCCGGAGCCGGGAGTACCGCTCCAGATTGTAGTCCTTGAAGAGGACGGCCCAGAAGTCGCGGACGGCGGCGGTGTCGCGGCCCAGCAGCCAGGTGAGCAGCGCGTGGAAGGCGCGGTGGGAGCCCTCCCGCTCCGCCCGGCTCAGCGTCTCCTGCCGGGCACACCACGGCCCGCGGGCTGCCCTCCGGCCCTCCGGCCCCAGCCCCCGCGGCAGGACCGTCCTGTCCCGCTCCGCAGCCTCACCTTGAAGATGTGGTCAGGGACGACATCGTGGTCAGCCAGGCCATGCAGCAGTGGGAAGACGTCGTCCACTGCCATGGCGATCTCGGTGCGGTGCAGCTTCAGCAGGCGCCGCAGGTCCCCGTCGCTGCCCGGCCCCGCCATGCCCGGGGTCACTGCAGGAGCCCGCAGCCGCCCGTACCTCCCCTTTAATACACCTTGGCCGCGGCACCAGAAACCTCATTGGGCTGCCGCAGCCCCGCTCATTTCTGTACGAGGCCGTAACCTGAACCCGTCCCTCCCGCGCGGCGGCGCTGGGCTTGTCCCCGCGTCCCAGCTGGGGCGGTGGGTCAGGCACCTCCCCGGCTCCGGGCGGCAGCAGCCGGCGTGGGGTCGGCTGTGCCGCTGGTGAAGGGCTCCCGACCCGCGGGGACCACCCCGGGGTGACCAGGGACAGGGGGTCACTGAGGTCCTGGCGCGGGGCTCCCACCTCTCTCATATCTGTGGTCACCCCGGCGTCTCACGAAATTTCTGGACTTTCCGCAGGTCCTGCTTCTCTCATCCAGAAACTCAGCTGCTGCAGCATGTGGGAAGTAAGGGCCCAGCAGCTGGGGGTGTGACAGCAACCAGAGTCAGGGTGTGCGTGCCTTTGAGTGTGTCCTCCCCCCACACTCCTCACTTCCTTTCCCAGCATCTCTCATAGACAGTGTGATATGTCTCAAGATAGAAACACAGGGTACTGCAGGAGGAACTGTCTGGGTGCTCACATAATTAATGCATTCCAGAGACAGAGAAGCCAAGGTGTGAGTGATTTTGGTGCACATTGGCCTGCAAAAGGATATAAAATGCTGCTGGAGACTGGATCAATTAAGCAAACTGGTCTCCTGAGGTTGCAGGCAGTTTCTGTGGGGCAGTAAGAAACACTCACACACAAAGAAACTCCACAAAAGGTGTATTGGGGTACAACTGAGGACGCTGAACAAGCAGATGTCTTGCCAGAGCCATGGCAGTGCCATGAGTGCACCCAGGGAATACCTGGACAGGTGCGGCCCACAGCTCTGTCAATACCCAGTTCCCAAAACTGAGCATATGGAGGTGCAAAGACCTTGGAGCCAGGGGGAAGCTGGCTCTTTGAAAGTATGTGGCATAGAATAGTCTGGGGGCCTGGCTGCTCTGGGAAAGAGAAAGCTCAACAGCTCCTACCCCAACTCCCAGACGTGTGGATTTCCCCAGGATCTGGGCTGCCCAGCAGGCTCTGCTGGGAGTGCTGTGGCTGTGCACAGCTGTCCCCAGGCCACGGGGCAAACCCTGAGGTGAGCAGGACCACAGCTTAGTGCAAGAGGGGACACTGCTGGGCAGCACAAGGGAATACAGGGGGGAACTTTCATTGCTGTGTCTTAAAAGGCTGGAGCAGGATCTGCTGGCTCCAGAGCTGTCCCAGGAGGAAGCATCTGCTGTCAAGAAACTCGGGAAGAATAACAAGACAACACCCTTAGCGAGAGCAGGAAATACCCTTGCACGTGTGTCTGGTTAATAAATTAATGTGGTTGCCCATGGAAAGGCTCACCCTGCAGCTCCTTTCAGCATTCAGGGGGATTTTTCCTGTGGAGGCAGTGAGAGCTGCAGGATGGGGGTTGGGCAGGTGTCATGCTGGGTTCCTGTGCCCCACACCAGGATTTCTGTGCCCAGTTCTGCCACAGTGGGGGTGGTTTCACCACCACCTGTGCCGTGCATCCCCCCGGGGAAAAAAACATGGATGTCAGGTGACACAGGAGGTTCATCTCCCCTCCTGGAGCTCTGCCCAAGCCCGGCCACTGGTGCTGAGCAAGCACGGTTGTGACACAGCCTCACAGTTCTGTTCCACTCTTCCCAGGAACACTGTTTTCCCCAGTATCCCACCTGCAGTGCCACAGCTTGTCACTGTCACCCTATGTTAAACTGCCTGGCACAGCTGGTCTAGGACAAGGCTCTGGCACTTCTCCCTGCCCACCCAGCTCCCTCGTGGAGAGGCACTGCCCAACACTCCATGAGCCATATGCCCACAGTGCTGGGCTTGGACTTGTTTTAAATTCCAGCTTTATGACTCTTTCTGTGCTGAGTCACAGACATTGTTTTCCACATCCAGCCCACTCAGTAGCGCCATGATTTGTTTTTTTTTTTTTTGCTCCTTCCCCTTTGCGAGAGGGGCGGGAGGCAGAGCAGTGGCCACGTGAAGAGGCACATGCATGCTGGGAAATCAGGCAAGTGTTTCTGTACTTCACTCATGGCCGGCCTGGGCAGCTCTAAGGAACTTTTAAGGGCTGCAAAAAGGCAGCTTTTGCCTGGGGCTGGCATGTGCCCTGCCTGTCTGCCAGGACCCCAAGCCGGGGCTTTCAGGATGCCCTCTCCTTTCTCCTGCTCCCCCTGCAGAAACCAGGAGGACTCAAGGGGCGAAGGTTGATAATGTTCCTCCCCAAATACCCACTAAAATCAGTGACTCAGCATCCAGCAAAAGTATTTGTAGCCTCTGGGATGCACCTCAATTCCCTCCTGCAAAAGCTGCTGATGCAAACATGCCCCTTCCAGCATTTCCTCCTTTCTAATTTCCTTTCCTTGCTGAAGTCCTGTGGTGCAAACCACTGCTGTGTCTCTCTTGGACACAGCTGCCCCTCACTCATCTCTGACAACATCCCTGAACCACAGTCAGGGATGAGAACAGGCAGCAGTGGAACACTTATGCAGGGGATCACACCAGGAAGGCAGGGAGTCCCCCACCTTTGTCTCTGATGCCAGCCCCACCACACCTGAGGCACACGGAGAGTCCCCATGAAACACTGCCACCACATGCAGAGATTTCATTCCTCTCCCCTTACCTTCAGCTGTTCCAGGCTCCAGCATCTTTGAAAAAAAGGGCTCCATGTGGGCCTCAGTGCCAGATTCCCATTTCTTACAGCTTCCCTACCAACACCCCACACAGTCTGGACAGGAGCAGCTCCACCTGCATGCATCCCAGCTGCTCCTGCAAGGGCCTGGGAAGGAGAGCTGAAGCAGAGAAGATTTACTTTAGCTTCAGTTTTCTCTTTCCTCCTCCTTTAGAAAGAAGAAACAAAAGCCCAGAGGTATATTATATTAATTTATTTGGGACACACCAAAAAGGAAAGTCAACAATTGTTAACGTACAAAAGTACAGAATCCTGGGACAAGATTTACTGTCCTGATTAAAAAGGCACCATGGTCCCAAAGAAGAGTAATCAGAATACCAGAATATATGATTTAGAAATTTTCCCCCTGTCGCAGCAGAAACAGAGCCAGGCTTTGGCTCTATCCACAGTCAAACCCAGTTAAAAAAAAAAACCCAAATATGATTTCAATGTGATAAACTCTGCTCAGCCTGTACAGGATGTTGTGAAAAGAATCACAGCCTAGAGGTTGGTCGGATTATTTTTTCGTCTTTTTTGAAACAGTGAAGGTGACTAATCAGTAAGTAGGTAACAAGGAAGACAGCAGACTGCTGACACCTTACGCTTGACTTTCTGTCAGACACGTCAGTTCAACTGAGACCAGCAGGCTGAGTGTGGGGCCTCTGAATGAAATGTAATTCCCTGTGGTAGACAGGAAGTCAAATTTGACAACCCTAAATTCCCTGAATCCCTGAAAATCATAAAGCACTATACAGCTGTGTTCCGTATCCGAGCCAACCTCAACGGATTTGCTTTACACACAAGCATTTATACTGTCAGCTCTATCTGTCATAAAGAGGGGGCTTACAGCAGTTATTAAAAAACTTCTACTTTGGCGAGGTCCGAGCTTGGCTATATTCCCTGCTGAAACAGAGCTGCTGGTGTAGAGACCTAGTGAGAGGCTCAATCCAGCACCTCTGGGCTGGAAGGCAAATAGTTTAAACGTGACATAATTTGCATGGGGAGGTCTGTGAAGCATGTCAGAGAGAGGAGATGGAGGGAGCCTGTGAAGCCTCAGGCAGCAGAGGCTCAAGGGTGCTGCTGCCAAACCTGTAAAACTACGAGTGGTGCAGAGCACGCGGCGGGCACTAAATACTTTGGAGCGACTTACCATGAAGAGCTTGTCAGAGACACAGAGCGAGGAGCCCGGCACTAAGGAGCAGGGTCCCTGAGAAGGGACACGCAGCTCACAGCTGGACAGGTCTGTGCCAGGTGGCCGAGGCTGGAGCCTGCCTGGGCAGCCCGGCTGGGCCACCGTGTCCCAGGGGACCAGCAGCTGCTCTGCGTTTCATTCCTCCTTTGGCACAGGACTTCAAAGCAGTCCAAGGACTGATTCATCAAAAGTAAATGAACTGTCAAAATTATTTGTACATGCATTTATTGTTAAAGGGAGCAAAAGCCAAAGAATGAAAGAGCACGAGTTAACGTCAGTAAATGATGTGCAGGACGGAGAGGAAAGAAACGGGGAAAAGCTGAGATACTGGAGTGGGGAAACCAACATTCACACTGGAAGGTAAATTTTAAAACCAGGCAAGTTTGCGCTCTTTCTACCACAGATCTTTTGTGGACAAATAGAGACTTGGTGGTTTTCCATTTTCAGTGTGGTCTGGCAAGGTTTGGGCATCTCACCAGAGAGATCTCCAGCACTGGGTTTCACTGGAAGTTCAAGTCTCTCACCTTTAAAAACCAGTAAAGCAACTCTTAACTAAAAAAGTCACAGATACGTCACTGCTCAGGATGTACGTGGGCAAGAAGGTCACGCTTTGTTCAAACAACCTCCGGGTGGAACGCTACCATCTCTCCCCCGCTGGCCTACGCCACCTCGGGGGTGGAAGAGCAAGCCCAGATCTGGGTGCCTGCTGCTGTGAACACCACAGCTACACCTGGGAAGGCTTTTTCTTCCCTATGTCCTAAAAAGGCAGTATAACAGTTTATAAAATTACTCTCATCTTAAAACTAAATAAAGCAATTTGCATTTTCTCATATGTTAACCCTCTCCCCCCCAAAGATAAAACATTACCACTTCATTTAGGATTCACACCCCAGATCCTAGATTAGGGACTTCATGATAAAACTCATCCAGTTATGGGAAGGTTCATCCTGATCAAGGAAACGTTGGTAAAATAGAATCTAGAATAAAACATTCAGAATCACCAATGCTTTAACAGCCAAAGCACTCCACTGTCTCCTGCTCTCTGCCCACTCATCAGGCAGGAGAGCAGTCCCTTTCCAAAAGCACAGCATGCCTCTCCGGGGCTGGTGACACACACTGCAAACCCACTTCCTTCCTGGCAGAAACGCCAGCTCCTGCAGGAAGAGGCCAAGCACCTTTCACCCCCACTGAAGCCAGGGTTCTTCAGCACAGGGATTTGCTGTTAGCAACAAGTCCAAGTTACCACCCTGCAGCAAATCCGAGTCCTGATTCACGCTGTTAGGCCACCACTGGCTCAGAAATGTTGAGAGACTTCCAAACCCCACGGATGCAGACAGGACCTTGGAAGAAGAGGCTTATGTGCTACGTAACCTTGGATCATTGCTGCATTTGAGCCTCGGCATCGCTGGCCGCTGACAGCTCATCCTTCCAAATCCACGTGGTTTAGTCCTTNNNNCGTTGTCATCATCCCAGCCCTCTTCCCTGGAGGCAGCATGTTCCTGAGCTCTGGCTTGAGGATCTACAACAATCACTTCCAATGGATGGTGGGATTTCAAACTTGCCTAATGTGTGCGATGCCACCTTGTACTCCAGCAGCTCTGCCCGCTCTCCGCGGCGGGCGCTAGCAGTTTTTCACCTTTTCCACAGTCTCGTAGAAGCCAGGCCTGACCCTGCGGATGCTCATCCGTATGTGCTCGCCCTCCAGGGGCAGGTCAGTGCCGCCGGCGGCGGCGGTGCAGCGGCGCTTCCGCCGGCCCCGCAGCGAGAAGGCCGGCGCGCCGCCGTTCTCCTCCTCCGCAGGGTACAGCTCGTCCACGCTTGTGCCCTCGTCCGACTGCTCCTCGCCCTTGTCCTTCATCTCCTTTGCCTTGCTGCTCTCCTTCTCTTCCCTGGCGAGCTTCCTGAAGTGCTCCAGACACTGTATCTTCTGCCTTCTCTCCATCATTTTCAGCTCCTGCTTCTCTGTGAAATCTTCGTAGTACATCTTTCTCTCGTTCCTCTGATCTTCCAGAAACTTCCACTCGATGCTGGTCATTTTTATCCCGCTGTACTCCTCCAGTTTATCCCTCATCTGTGTGTCTGTACAAAACACGTCAAAGAGCTTCTCTGAACTCTCGTTGAATCTGTCGGCTCGCTCGGAAAAAGCCTGGTTCTGTCTCTGCTTCCTGGTCTGGTACAGTCGGGTGAACTCCTCATACATTTTGAGGATGAGTTTCTTTATGTTCTGCGTGGCGATGGTGTGCAGGTTGCAGACCAGCCAGTGTTCCTGCAGGTGCTCCGCCAGCAGCTGGGCCGCGTCCTCCTTGGAGCGCTGGGCCTGGCCGGCCCTCTTGGGCTGCAGCAGGTACAGCATGTTCTGCACCACATCCTTCTTGGTGGGCAGCACCCCCTGCGCGAAGCCCGAAGACTCCACGTATTCCACAGTGCCCAGGGTCTTCCGTGCCCTCACCTCAGTGTCCAGTGATTCCATCACTGCTCGCTAGTTCTGTGGTTACGACATAACCTGAAAGACGGGAGGAAAAAAAAAAAAGAAGCGTGTCAGACGAGGCAGTTTTTTTCCCCGCAGCAGAAACAAGCCGATGTAAGCCGTGCTGAGGCCAATGGGACGCGGGGCTTTGCGGCGCTCCGCCGCTGTTGGACGGCTGCGTTGGCCCGGCCCATCCCAGCC
>VXBQ01007468.1:0-11270 GCA_013400175.1 Phainopepla nitens
TCCTAACACAAACAATAATAAAATTTACAAGATGTTGCAACAATTTAAAAAAAATCTTTACAAAATCTGTTCTGCAGGTGACAATCTGTGCCAATATGAAGGGAATGAAAATTAAACCTGGCTCTTTGGGAAAAGCTGTTCCCCCTTATGATGTGCAGGTAGGTGGATATGTGGCACTTGTGGGTAGAACAGTGAGGCAGTGCTGCCTGCATCCCTTCTGGGCCCTGCACTGAGCTGCAGCACACGTTCCTCTGAGCTGAGTAAAGCAGCCCTGCTGTGTCTGTCCTTTCTGCAGATCGTAGATGAGCACGGGGCTGTTGTGCCTGCAGGGGAAGAGGGCACCATTGCTGTCCGAGTGCACCCAACACGACCCTTCTGTCTGTTCTCCGAGTACTTGGTGAGCCTGACCTGCTGTGTCTGTCTGCTGAGAGACTGGGGAGGGACCCAGGGCAGAGTTCTGCCAGGAGCAGAATTTTGGGCAGGATCTTCAGAAGGTCTCACTGGGTTACCTGAGGACTTTGAGCCTGATCAGTGCATAGTTCCAGGAACAGGCTGACTGACAGAGCATAGCTTCAAAATGCAACATGAACCAGGGGATACCTTGTTCGTGATATGTACCAGGCAGTTGCCATGTGCTTCATGTTCAGAGCATCATTCTTTTCCCTCTATTCCATTTCTTTCTTTGGTTAAAAATTATTGAAGAAACCCAATAAATTCTACTCCTACACATCAGAAGCTCAGGGAGGCTTTCAAGGCACAGGTATTTTATTCCCTCATACCCTTTCCAGCAGGCACTGCAGTCAGAGAAACCTTTGTACAGGTGCACAAGATCAACAGCACAAACATAAGCTACAGAACAAACCCCTCACCTGCAAATGATCATATGGCTCTGAGGTAGTGACACAAGTTATCAAACACCACTCTTCAAATGGGGATGCTCTACCCACTGAAAGCAGAACCAGGTTAAGAAAACACACCAGAAGAAGGGACATTTTGGTTCAGGTCAAAGGTCTCTCTAAGCAACTGTTCATCTGTGGTGGTGCTGAGGTGCAGGTTGCTCTTCAGAAAACAGTGGAATCAGGCAAACCCAAAGATATTCTCCACAGTATTGGAACTGTCATATTCAATAGGCTTTGGGGAACCTACCTATGTTTTTAATCCTCTTCTGAACCCCCATAATATTTGTATATTTGTAGTATTCTCAACAACCTGCACAAAGTAATTCCTTACTGTGACATAAAAATCTTCTTTAGGTTTAGTACTGTTATTTCAGATTTTCACTATGTCTTCTCTTGTCTGAGTGTTTTTCCCATGTAACCAAGAGGTTACACTGGATATACAGATGCTAAAGTTCAGATAATGTTTTTCCTGCAGATCACCTCATTTGTGGGTCACACATTTGCTGTGGTGGATGGGCACTTTGATAGAGCATGGCCTTTTCTCTGTAGAATAGAAATCTCTACATAAAAAGTGCTTTTGTCCACATTCATATGTTTCCACAATGAAGCTGCTAATGTGGCTCTGTTTATTTAGTTGAAAATATAAATCAGTATTGAACACACTCATTTTGAGAACAATTTTATTGTTCATTTTTAGCATTACTCCAAAGCAAATACATTACAATTCACTAACAACAAGATACTTTTTCTGAAATGTTTGATTGTTACCAGGATAATCCAGAGAAAACTGCTGCCTCTGTGCGGGGAGATTTTTATGTCACTGGGGACAGAGGCACTATGGATGAAGAGGGATATATCTGGTTTGTTGGAAGAGCTGATGATATCATTAATTCTGCTGGGTAAGGCATTTCCTTTTAGATTTGACTCATGAAATGCAGCCTGGAAGGACTGAAGCACTGGTCCCTGCTGCTGGGGCTGAGCTGTCCCTGTGCTCCCCTAGGTACCGCATTGGCCCGTTTGAAGTGGAGAGTGCACTGATCCAGCACCCAGCAGTCTCAGATGTGGCTGTTGTCAGCAGTCCTGACCCAGTGCGAGGGGAGGTAAAACAAAACTGGAAAAAGATGTAGCAAGAAACACCCTTTATTCTAAACATCACTATCCCCACATGTACCAGGCTTCCTTGGGATTCAGTATGTTGCAGATTTTTGAAATTAAATGGGCTCAATTTTTTTGGATGCATATCTTTACAGGTCTTAGAATATCAGAACTATTTCTTTGTTTGCAGGTTTTGATGTGGAAAAATAGTTTGGCTTTTCAGACAAATAATGCCATGTTTTTGTCTAAGCAATTAAATTTTTATTCTTTCTCGTTTCATAACTTAGTCCACTGTAGCAATGACATCCAGAGTATTTAATTTTTGTTTTATATTTTCCAACTTTGCAACATTTGCTTGAGCAACAGGGTTAAGATTTTCAGCTTTAATAGGATATAATGTTAAAGAAATAAAAAGCTGGAAATATGGAAAAAATCCTCTGCTCTAGAATGAGTCCTTGACAGCAGAGCATTCTGTAATAAACAGCTAATGAAAAGGGAAATTAAAGAAAATTATCACATTCTGGCATTCTGAATTTTGACACTCACTTTTCACAACAAATGTATTCCTTTATTGCCACCTCTGGAAGTTAATGGAATCCTTTCAATTCTGTGGCACAGGTGGTCAAAGCCTTCATTGTTTTAGCTCCTGCTTTTGTATCACACAATCCAGAAAAATTAATTCAGGAGCTTCAACAACATGTCAAGAAGGTGACTGCACCTTACAAGTATCCAAGGAAGGTAAGTACAGCCCAAAAAGAAAGGCTCTCTCATTGTTCCAGAAACTGAGCATTTTCTGTCCTGCCTCAGCTCTTTTGCAACAGCATTCTGACAAACATCCCAACAAAAGTTAGATAAAATAAAAGTAGATGACAGGGTCTGTAGCAGCTGTACCTTGGGTTGGCTGTGTGCTCTAGAAAGGACCCAGAGGGAGTACTGGGGTTTTCACAGCAGCTCAAATGGGCAAGGCATTCCATTCTAACCAATCCTACCTTGAGTTCTCCTGTGACACATAGCCAAATCAAAACAGAAGTTCCTGCTGGCATCAGTGGGTTGGAATCCATCTCTTCTCACTAGGAAAGACACCAGTAACTCCCTGCCCTGAAACCTGAAGCACTCAGGTCCTAGAGATCGTGCTATGTCTCCCTTCAAGTACTGTCTGTGCAGTAGCTACAAGGTGTAGTAAGGAATTTCACCATTCCAGCCCTGGCTCTGCAGCTTCCCATCTATTTATCCCCAGCTATCCCATGCTAAAAGTATTTTCACCATCTTTTGTTGCACCTGGGAAATTAACCACAAGTTATTTGGCTACAGGGAGCATTTTTGCCTTACAGGTGGAGTTTGTTCAGGAACTGCCAAAGACTGCTACTGGGAAAATCCAGAGAAAAGTTCTAAAGAACAAAGAGTGGGCAAGAGTGTGACAACAGCAAATGTGATCTGAAAAACGAGGAGAGAAATTCTCCATCATGTGCACCAGCCACACATGACACTGAGCAGGTTGTCATGACTCAGAACAGAATGAGAGCATCAGGAAAAACAAACTGTGGAAGAAAAAGGAGAAAACATTCTTGAGGTTATGTGGTATTGGAACCATTTTTGCCATCGAACTACAAATTTTTAGAAGGAAGGAAGTGCAAGTAATTCAAAGTGTGGAATAGGAAAGACAGACTCAGGTGCCTACAGAGGTCTAATTTTTTTTTACTGCAATTTGTATAAACATCTTCCTTTAAAAAATGGGTGAAACTACAAGGCTTTGAAAATTACAAATAAATGAGAAGTTAATAAAAAGGTATGTTTGTCCTGAGGTGGGTATCAGCAATTAATTAATATCCAAAACCTACCACTGTAATATTATTAAATTCTTTCAGAGTAGAAGGAAAAAGACATTTCTTTTTAATGCCTCTTTTCATCATGATGAATTTGTCATGTACTTAAATGGTTAAAGTTGAGGCAAAAATGCTTTAGGTTAAGGTGCAAATTATGCACATTTAACAATGGTGTAAATGATTACAAGAAAAAGTTACTCCACAGAAAGAGCTTTGCTGCTTGGTCTGTTTTGTGCCACATTCTGTTCTCGTTACTCCAGAAGAAGTGAGCAATAAATTCAGAAGGGTTTCACTCCAAAACCTTTATGAAGGAGTGCCCAGGTTTCACATCTCCAGGGAACAGCTGATCTTTACAGTGCCTCATATGGGAAGCATGTCCTGAAAGGTGAGTGAAATGGATGAAGAGGATCTCCCCCAGCAGCTCTCAGGTCTCCTGTCCACAGCAGACAGGTCAGGAAAATGTTATTTATCTGAACGCCTCATGTTGATGATTACTGAGCAAAGCAATTGGTATTGAATCAGGAATAATAATTTCTAATTCTTACTACTCATTCTGAGAACTTTGCCATTACTGGGTGTTTTCCTCCATTTTCTGTCTTCATTTCCACCTCTACATTTGCAGGTGAGAAAGTGCTAAAAACTTGAAGGCTCTCACAGTCTACTTGGCAGACGTTTTTATAGAGCACTCGGGAATCCCAAACTTCAAATGTGTTTCATCTTGTCAGTCCTGAATATAGTTTCCCTAAATATTCCTAAATATTATGTCCCTCCTCTTTCTCTCATAGGCTATTGTGTAGATTTTGTCACTGTAAGGCTCTGAAATATGCAAGTTACAGCTAAATCAGAGAATTAAAGCAGACTGAGAAAGGAGATCTTCCTAAGTGATTAAGAATTGTTTACAACTGGTCAGTGTTTCTCTGCCACAATGTCCAAGGAGTGTGGAGAACACCATGAATTTCTGTTGCTTTTGACAAAACATCTGTTCTGGGAGGAAAATCTGCATCCAGATTGTTTATGTTGGCAAATATCACTGAAAAGATTGTGTTAAGCTCTGGGTATTTAAACTAATTTGCCTGATAGGCAGATTAAATATTACTGTATAAGGTTCTGCTAAGGAATAAGGCAATAGTTCCAATGTTAAATAAGAAATTTTTAAAATATAAATAAAATTTGACCAATGCTGAGATCTGTTCATCAAAGATGTGGGAATAAACAATTATGATTGAAGACATGGGACAAGGGATAAAAGACTACAAAATGAGCTTAAAAACCTGGGGCAAAGGGCAAAATTTTGCAGCTCCATTCAGGCCACAAAAATTTCCCAGGAAAAATTTGATTCAGAGTTTACCTCTGATTTTGTAATGGAAGAGGGCATTTGCAGCTAGCAAATGTAGAACTGCTGTGCCTGGGAAGGTCATGGAGCAGATCCTCCTAGAAGATATGCTGAGGGGTAGAAAAGACAAGGAGGCGTTCCAAGGCAAGCAGGGTGTAAATCAAATCTGGGGGCCTAAAATTTGTAAGGGATTACTGAAGTGAAAGTTCTTGGGATAGATGTGGTAAATGGACATAGGAGTCAGCAGGTGGTGAAGTTAAAGGAGGGAGAATGTTGCTGGAAGTTGTCTGGAAATATTCTTTAGCTCCATGGGAAGGAAAATGATTGGAGAATCAGCTAGTGAATACTTTGATGAAGGAAGCAGTGACATTCTTCTAATGCAAACATTAACATCTGATGTGTTTGAGGAAGGAAAGTTGTGGACAATCAACAGCCCCCCAAGAAACCATCAAAACTATGCAAGAATCAGCTGAGATACAGAAAAGGTGCCAGATTAATACAGGACATTATGTACTTAAAACACAGAAGGTAAAAAATATGAGAAATCAGGATGGAGAACTTCACATTTATTGGGACCATTCGAACCATCAGTGTGGCAGTGGGCCTGAGTGACTTCAATGAATAGCCCATCAGCTCATAACTGGATTGTCTGGATAATGTCAAAATTTGTTTGTTTTATTGGTTCTTGGTGTTGTTTTTGTTGTGGGATTCATAGCAACAACTCTGCTAATTTTATTAACCTCAGAATGACTGTGCTTTTTCCTTCTGCATGCTGTAATAGTAAATACATCAGAAAAATACAGGTAACATGACATAAAATGAGGATGTGAGTAAACATAAAACCTATTTATTCAAGCTGGTTTGCATTCATTTCTCCAACATCATACATGAGACAGCATCCAATAACTGGATTGGTTTAAATGTATTTTCTTTCATTCCAGGTGACTGATTACTTAAGTGTACTCCTGATTCTTCCCTTCACCATCTGATAAAACATCATTTATCATGAGAACATTTATTAAATCCTGGGTTCCTCAGTGTTTGTGGATTCTCAGGTCATCTTCCAGAACATTCCATGGAAACAACAGGCTTCTTACATCTCAGATTGTTTCCTATTATGAATCTATAAATCAGTGTAAAAAGGAGCTGCCAGAATACTTCAACTTTGCAAGTGATGTCTTAGATGAGTGGGCACGACTGGAAAAGGTAGTATTTGTCTTTTACTTTATAGACATTGTGCTGTTAACCCCAACTGTCAACTAAGAACCACAGAGCCCCTGGATCTCACACATACACACACTCTTCAGTGGGATGGGGAGGAGAATCAGGAGGAAAAAAGGTAAAACCCGAGGGCTGAGGAAAGAACAGTTTAAGAAGTGAAATATTATTAGAATAATAATCATAATCATATTAGTAGGAGTAGTAGTAGCTCCTTGCCCACTGATTGATGCACATCCCCAAACACCTCCCAACAAAATTCTCCCCAGATTATAAACTGAGCAGGACCCCCTGTGGTGTGCAATATCCCTTCAGGTCGCCTGTCCTGTTTAGAAACCCTCCCAGCTTCTCACGCACCTCTTTGTTGGCAGAGTGTGGGCAACTGGAAATTCCTTGACTTACAGTGAGCACTGCTTAGCAACAACTAAAACATCAGTGTGTTATCAACACTACAGTCATCTTAAATTCATAAACCACAGCAATTTACCTGGACTTAGTAAGAAAATTTACTCTATTCCAGCCAAAACGAGGACACAGTGTAACAAATCTCAGATGATACAAATCAGTTTTCCTTATGGGTATTGGACAGGATTAGCTGCAGAGTGGAAAGCACCATTTTATTTTGTTTTTCAGGAATACAAGCATCACCCTAAGAGAGCGATTGTCAGAGATGATTTGCTTAGTTAGGAGTTATTTTGTATTGAAGTGAAACCTTTCAAGGTTTGTCTTATTTTAATATCTTCTCACATGTCATAGGATGGAAAAAAAACAGCAAATCCAGCTTTTTGGTGGGTCAATGAAGAGGGAGAGGAGGTGAAGTGGAGCTTTGAGGAGCTGGGCTCTCTGTCCAGGAAGGCAGCCAATGTACTTTCTGAGGCCTGTGGCTTGCAGAGAGGAGACAGAGTTATAGCAGTTCTGCCTCGTGTTCCTGAGTGGTGGCTCCTGACTGTGGCCTGCATGCGAGCAGGTGAGTGACTCACTGACTTGTTGGCTGCACAGAGAAGACAAATAGAGGCTACAAGCCATGTATTAGGTGAGGGTGAAGAAAATGCAAACAGGAATATTCCCTTGTGACCTCTTCAACGTGATCTCATGCCTAGAAGGAGAATTGGCAGCACCCACACAGGAACCACAGGGCCAGACGTGGTCCAGTCCAACAGCATCCTCAGGTGAAGCCAGTGAGGGCTGAATGGCTGCAACCTAAGGCCAGACTTGCCCACATGCATTGTAAGGGAGCTGAATGTATGATGGAAGAACTCATAGAATGAGAGTCATTAATAATTCAATGTATCTATTTTGTTCTGCTTTCAAACTGCTAAACATCCATAATGGATAAAATCAGCATCAAGAGAGAGACACAATCAAGTATTTTTGGGAAATGCTGAGTTTTCTCAATTGCTTCTTGCTTTTTTCCAGGAATTGTCTTTATTCCAGGAACATCCCAATTAACAGCCAAAGACATCTCCTACCGACTGCAGGCTTCAAAGGCCAAGTGCATCATTACCAGTGACACCCTGGCACCTGCAGTGGAATCTGTCCTGCCTGGCAGCCAGTTCCTGAAAAGTAAACTCCTTGTAGGCCAAGGCAGCAGGGATGGGTGGCTGCACCTCAAAGGACTCCTTGCGTGAGTATCCAGCTCTTTTGCAATCATCCCTGTGAGGTGAAGGGAGCTGTGCCAATCAGGTGACATTGCTGAGTTGTGGGGGGAATTTTCAAAATACAAATGAGTTACATTTCTCTCTCAACTCGCAGCATTGTGATTACACTGCGTTAAGTACAGATTCATGCAACCCAGGTTTTAGGAGCCAAGTTCAGGTCCTTCAGCTTCTTCTTGCTCCTCAGCTCCTCAGATTCAGAGTGTACTTGTGACAGGCAAAATGTGTTCTCTAACTTTTCCCTGTGATATATAATGCAACTATTTCTTTAGTAAGATCATATAATTTGGGGCAATTTTCCTGTTGAACTCCTAAACATTAAAAATACTGATTCCTTGGTGAAAAACTGCATGTATTGACTGGAATACACCATTTCTTCTGAAGGGCTGCATCTGCTGACCATCAGTGTGTCAAGACAAGGAGTCAAGACCCAATGCTGATCTATTTTACCAGTGGAACTACAGGCTTCCCAAAAATGGTGTTGCACCCCCACAGTTATGGCATTGGATTTGCAATCACTGGCAGGTATTACCTTACAGTTCTTCCCAGGCTCCTGATTAAGTGATCACCATTAAACTGAACATGTGAACATAAAATTCCAGTAAATGTAGGCATTTCATGACTGTAGGATTTGTACCTTCCTCATCTTTCCCCTCTCATGGTAAAACTCTTGTTATTAAAAGCTTCTTGAAGGCCCAGTTGAGCTCATCCTGTGCAGAGTTGTGTCACTTGTAGGGCTGAAAGCAGAGGAGCAATAAGGAAAGTGTCCCTACAGCCACACCAGAGGAAGTCAAGTGCTCTCATGTTGGGTCAACCTTCCCTGAGAACCAAAGCAACCTTGGGCCATTTCATTATACCTTAAAAGTTACACTTCAGGTTAAATCTGTGGCTTGGTAATGATTTGCTTTCCCTGAAAGTTTTTTTCATCTCTGCTTTCTCATCAGGTATTTCATGAACTTGACTCCTTCAGATATAATGTGGAATACCTCTGATACTGGCTGGGCAAAATCAGGCTGGGGCAGTGTTTTTGCACCATGGATCTGTGGATCCTGTGTCTTTGTACACAATATGCCACAGTTTAAACCAGAAGTTGCTGCAGAGGTGAGTAATCCCCACATCTCAAGAACAGGCATTCTGGTGGTAATCCCCACCAGAATGCCTATTCTTCTTCCAAGCTATTTTTCAAAACCACTCAGATGGACAATTCTCCTCAACATTGGCCTCTTGTGTAGGGTGGAAACCTTGACTTTCCTAAGAATAATACTGGAAAAGCTCGGGTCTAGTTCCCTAACACCTAATATGCTTGATCCTGGGGCACAGACACCTTGAAAACCCCCAAAAAACCTTCATTGGAACTACTACTCTCACTGGTCCTTCATTTACATGTGTGACTTTTGTGGGACAGAAAGTTACGTATTTTCTACAGGAGTTGGACTGTCTGGTACAGCATTTTTACAGTTTTCATCTTGCAGACATTTGAGCATGTAAATTGTGTTAATCACCTGCACATTCACATTCACAAAGTCAGACCCAGCATTACACTTTCTTTTCAGCACAATAATTTCCTGTTTTTCTAGACCCTCTCAAGATATCCCATCACCACCTTCTGCACAGCTCCCACCGCCTTCCGCATGCTGGTCCAACATGATGTGAGCAGGTACAGCAGGGAGGGCAGGGAGGCTGGGACAGCTCTGAACCCTTAGCTCCTTAGGTTCCTTAATTTTTTTTTTTCTGTTAAAGGCAATCTAACAAGCCATACTTGCTCTCAGCAAAGAAGGCTCTCAGTTTAGAATGTTAGAATAATTATCCACACCGTAGGCTACTTGGGCTTCAGGACTGCGTATCTTTGAACAGACAACACAGAGGAAACAAGGGAGATTTTTTTTTTTTTAAGCTGGCACTTCCTCTGAATTTAGGGTTCACAGTTGAGTTTATGTCGATGTTTTAGGCAGCACTGGATCAGGATATTACTGGAGTACAGTGGAGTTGTTCTCATATGCTTGAGAACGAAGGGAGCAGTTAGAGGAGTTTCACATGCTGAGAGTTCTTTGGCAGCTGTTCCCACCAGTTTGTTACTCTGCAAAATACCAGGCTTGTGAGAAGTGGTTTGCAAGGAGTTTTCACATCTTTGGTAAGGTACTTACTCTTGTCACACAGGTCTTTCATCCTGCCAAAAGCCAACACAGGTTTACCAGAGAGCTCAGCCTCTGTCTTCCTATTCATCCTTTCCTTTAGTTTTAGATGTACTTGGAAAGCCGAGGAAGTCTGTTCAGTTAAGGTTGCTCGCTGCTCATTTTAGGAGTTAACAGAATTATTTCATTTGCTCTTCCTCTCAAGCTGCAAGTTCCTGAGTCTGAAATACTGTTTAACTGCAGGAGAAGCACTGAATCCTGAAGTGTTTGCAAAGTGGAAAATCCAGACAGGGATGGATATCCACGAAGGTTATGGCCAGACTGAAACAGTAAGTTTGCATTAATTCTTGCCGTATACCCATTCAAAGGTAACAATAGCAGAGCCATGATGTCCTTGATAAATCAGTGGAAAAGGTGAGAATTATTTATATTATTTAAAAAAAAAAACAACAACAACAACAACAAAAGACTGTATAATTATGATTATACAGGTCCAGAATCAGCAAGCCACGTATTTTAATGGTTGAGACCCCTGCAAAAACCATGCCAGAGACACTTCAAATCAAATAAGTTGTAGGAGATCCCTTTGTCATCTTCACTTCAAAAAATACCCAAAAAAAAAATTTGTTCCGAGTATCAATTTGGCCTTTCTGAGGTTTTAATGGCAAATATTAAACCAGCTCACATCCCAGACTTCTCTGTAAGTGAACATGAACAAAACTATTAAGCGCCAGATCTCAGGCTTGCTCTCATTTTGCCCTTGAAATGGTCCCAAATTAATTGTCCCATTATTGAAATAAGATCTGTAATATTTTCACATCTGCTCTCCTGCAAAGTCAAGTGCTTGCAGGACAACCACTGGCTCAGACTCAATAAAACCAAGCTCACACAGGTCTGACCTGAAATGCCACTCAGCCCCTCTCTGATGTTCTCAAAAACCACAGTGCTTTGGTCCTGATTCAGCCCTTGTCACAACAAAGTCATGGAAAGATTCCTAACACAAACAATAATAAAACTTATAAAATGTTGCAACAATTTAAAAAAATCTTTACAAAATCTGATCTGCAGGTACTAATCTGTGCCAATGTGAAAGGAATGAAAATTAAACCTGGCTC
>VXBQ01007475.1:9630-25074 GCA_013400175.1 Phainopepla nitens
CCTGCTGGGTCCCGGACGGCTCCGCGCATCTCACACAGCAGCGCACCCGAGCAGCGCTTCGGATAAACGCCGCGCGGAAACGCCGCCCAGGTTTGCTTGCACCTGGTAAAATCCTATTGACGAGCTGGAAGATGCTGCTCGCCACACAAAAGACTGGGAAAAACCGCCTGGACAAGCAGCTGAGCAGCTACAGGAGAGGCAGCTGAGGAAGAACACTCCAAACCTGGAGAGCCCTGCAGATCCACAGTGCTTTGGAGGCAGGCGAGGAAGAGCCCAGATCAACACCTCTCCTGCATGCTGAAAAGCCAGAAGCAGCGGGTGCAGATACCCCCAATGCAGCGGAGCCTGGTGCTGCACACCCCAGCTCCCCTCAGCAGCCACCTCGGCTTGGTGCTCCCCGTGCCCTCCTGGGCTCCCCGAGCAGTAGGAGCACACCAGCTCCTGCCATACGGGCAGAGAACGGGATGCCCGTGCTCTTTGGTACTCACAGCTTAATCAAAAAAGAATTAAGTGACTGCAGCAAAGTGAAATTGAACTCCCTGGTATCTCTGTCTCAGTACATACACACATTTGGGAGAACAACTGGGATTCATTAAAAAAATCAGAAGTCAACTAAAATTTTGCCGAAGTTTAGGAATTTGAATGTGAAGGCATCATGAACAAGCTGTAAAAAAGTCCTCTGAAAAACACCTCTGTCCTTCAAAAAAAGGACCACAAAGTTTCCTATTTATCACTCTGTAGGAACATGTATGTCCCAAAAATCCTTGTAGCACTACTTGTGTTAGAGCTGCCCCACGGAAACTGCTGCGCCTTCAGCCTAAGAGCCAACCACGAAATATCACTGCATTACAAACATTAGAACCTCACACTGAACCTCTTTAACCTGAGCTTTGTGTCACGGCTCTCCTGCGAGCTTTGGGCAGAGCCCACCTGACACCAAGGTGCCCCAAACACCAAGCAGTATTTAGACTAAGTGCCACATAAACAACTGGTTTGAAAATGCAACTATGGATCGGCAACCCCCTAGCTCTGAGCAGGGCCGGGAGGGAGCCCTGAGAGCCTGGCTGGCTTTCCTAGAGCAGCCTCAGGGCTGGAGCGCTGCAGGGAGCTCACAAATCCACTGCTGCAAACCTGGCTGCAGAGGATGGGCTGTGAGCTTGAACCCTACCCCGGGAAAGCTGGACAGCTGGCTGCCCTGATTAACTAAGCCCCCAGTTATCTGGGGACTTGGGGCATCCCCTGAGATCTGCAGATAAATGGAGTTATACCAGACCCTCGAAGGAGCTGATCAAAAGCTGCTCTTTTCATATGCATGGCAATTTGACCCACTCCTCCACGGCTACATTATTTTACATTTTGCTTCTGCCACGGTAAAACTCCAGAGCAAAATGTTTTAGACAGACACAAACAGGTTTGTTTTTTTTTCATTTCATATGAAATAATAACATTGAGAGCCATGACAAGGTGTGAATTATTGATCATGACTATATATAAAACTGTGGGAGAGCAGGAATTTAGGCCCTATTTGAATACAGCAATCAAATCTCAATATCTGAATATTATAAGCTTCTAGTAGTGTTTTATCAGCATACCAATTATTTTAACATTTCAACCACACAATGAAGGTGGTTTGAAAAAAAAAAAAAAAACCACCCAACACATTAAAATGTGAACATCAGCTATTTGCAATAAACCACAACATCTTACTGCAGCAGCAGGATGATCTGAAAAGTAGAATACACAGGACATCCTTCCACATGGAGGATGCAAAAGAAGACAAAAGGTAGAAGCTTTGAAAATTCACCAGAGCAGTGGGTACCAGCCAGCACTCAGCTCTCACCCACCAGCATCACTTTTACATTTAACCTCTACAACACAGAGCCAGTTTCAGACACGCAGTTTAAAACATAATGACCCGGAAAACCCTTCAAAGTCCTCACAATCTGAGTTATGCAGGTGACCTGAGCCATCCCAGGGCCACAACTGGCCCAATGTTTCCCTCCCTGCACACACACACAACGCTAAACCATACCAAACTGCCCTGTTGAGAAACAAGGGAATATAGAAGATGATGACTCAAGCAGATCCTGAAAATACAGAACATTTGCTTATTAACCTTAACTCCATGCTGACCTCAAGCAAACCTCTGATCTCTCCTGCTGATGGTAATGGCCAGCCCATCCTGCCCCATGCTACTGTTTGAAGATAAAAACATTTTGGCAGCATTTATAGACTGTCACCAACAGATGGAAAGAACAGTGCGCTCTGCCGACGCAGCAGGCAAATGAAAGACAGCAGTGTTTGTGGGAGGGCTGGGGAGAAGTGCCTGGCTGCTCTCCATGGCCCACGGGTCGTGCCAACACCACAGGGCACCAGTGCCACGACTGGCACCCAGGACATCGCCAGGGTCCACGGAGAGCCCTCACTGTTTGTGCGGCTCCAGAGGGACCCTAATGCGGCCCGCTGGCCTGGCCCTGCTGCAGCTCCCATCTGCGATGTGCAGCCCGCCTGCAGAAGGCTTTCGGGGCACCAGGCCAGTGGAGAAGCTCAGAGGACAGAGGGAGACCGCTCTTTCCAGCCCATCGGACATCAAGGCTGGCTACATGTCCACATGCCAATTCCTCCTCTGCCCAGTTAGGGTAGAAAATCTTTGAATTTACTGTTCAGTGCAAGAAACATCTATTTCAGTTTCCTCCTGATTGTATCACAGGGCCCAAAGACGGTTCACAAAAAAGGTTTGCTCCTGACACTGCAACAGCAGTTTGGAAAACAAACAAGAATATAAATATTTGGGACTTACCAAAGCAGAATAAAGCCAGGACCATAAAACTGAGGTTAGCAGAGATGTGTCGGCTGATGACCTTTCTGCACCTAATTGTCCTCCCCAGCTCTGCAGAGGATGGAGTTACTGTGCTTTTAAAATGTGGTGTTAGGCAGTTTTGGTATGAAACTCAATCTGCTTGATTGGGCTCACCATCGTTTACGGTCTAGTGACCTCCACCACAGCATGAATTTCACCGAGAACTTTTGGGGGAATTTCAGTAACACATATCCTTCACTAAACAGGTGCAATTAAACTGTACCTGTCAGCCACCAGAGACTGATGTGCTTTTTATAAACCAAAGTATTCGAGATGGAAACTTTCCAGTGGGGTCTGCCTTAAAACGGTCCCTGTGACTCGAGAGACGCGTGCGAGCCGAGGTTGTGCAACCGACGGGGTCTCTGGGCCCCTGTCCCCGTGGCCAGCCCCGGCATGGCCATCTGTCCATGCTGCAGCTGGGGGAGCCAGGGCTCCCTTGGCGGAGCAGGGCCGGTCCGTGCCAGGGCTGCTGTTCCTCCTCCTTATCCAAAACAGGCAGATAATCCTCTGCTGCCAAAACCAAGAGCTCATCCTCTCCGTGGCATAATTTTCTGCTGCCGTGCCACCAATCGCTCTGACAGGCAGCCCTCTGTGCTGGGGGGGATGGCTGGAGCCCAGAATACCCTGGTGTGGAAGAGACACGGCTCTCCCTGAGACCGACATGTACAGAGAGATCTGCAGAGGGATTCCTCGTTTGTGGAGCGTTTGCCCAGCGCCTCGGCACCACACCTGGAGCTCTGCCATCTCCCTCCCCGCAGCGGGGCCTGGGCCCTCACAGGATCACAGGAGAACCTCGGTGCTGACCGATGGAGATGGGCCTCAGGTCCCAAGAAGCTGCAAGCACTCCGCGTCGCAGGCACGCTGCCGCGGCATTTCCCAGCGCGCGCGGTGCAGCGCAGTGGCTCTCACGCAGACGTCGCCAGTAATTGCTTTAAAGGGGAAAGTGCAGCAAAACAACAACAGAAACACGTTTCACACGGTTTCGGAGCATCTCTGTGGAAATCAAGCAGTGTAACAGCAAAGCCATACTGAAGGTGCCCTGAGGCAAGAGGCTCCACTCGCGCTCGTCTGTGCGGAGCCCCGCGCCGGCGCTGGCTCCCGACGCTGCTGGGCAGCGCGTGGCCCAAGGTGTGCCGCGAGCACTCGTCTGGCAGGAGCACTCGCCTGCCGCTCTGGGATAGCAAGAATATGTGGCACATTAGTCATGCCAAGTGCTTCAGGGGAGAATCTTGCATTTATTATGAATAAAGCAGAAAACGAGCTTTCATCTTAATTTCCGAGCGCGCCCGCGGCAGAAAGCCCCCGGGAGCAGACACACGTACCATTACACAGCGACCGCTCCGCAGCAGGGGCAAAGGACACCGGGTCACCCCCCGGCTCCCACACCACTCGAGCTCATCCCGACCCAAAGCTTTGGAATTCTACCAGAGTCCCTGCAGTGCTCTCCTCCCAGCTAGTCCTGTTTGTGCGCAGACCTGCTCTGTTGAAAAGAAAGCTGGGCCTGCACCTCCCCCTTTATTAACTCTGTTCCCATTAAGCGTGTTCCTCATGTGCTACAGAGGTGACAAACCACACACAATTGTGCCTTAAACATGGTACTGTACATTTTGCATGGTGCAACCAGCCCTCTGCCCATCCAAGGTCCAGTTGGCCCCTGCATTCTGTGCTTACCACTGTACTAACAAGGTTTAGATGAAAATATTTCAATTACAGTGATGACATAATGGCCTGTTACCAGCTCAGAGCCACACCGAGATCTAACCACAGGAGGCTGCTTATGAAAGAGTTCTGTATCGTGACACCCAGGCACAAGGTTTTCACCAGCAAATTAGTGGGACATGATTTCCCCCAAATACACTTTCTCTGGAAGTAGCCATACAGTTCCCAGCTCAATCCTGAGAGATAAAGGGACAGGAGTTGCCCAGGTATACCTGAAAGCCACCTTCCCAGTGCCCCAGAACAGTGATACTGAGCTTCACTCTCCTGAGGCCACTGAGGAGAGCAAGAATCCATGCTGGGACCATAGCGAGCCACTTGGCTGGGATCTACACTAACCTCCACTGTGAAATTCCAGGTGGAGCTCACAGGGATCCAGCCAAACTCCAGATCCCAAGGTGGTGCAACCAGGACAGCCAGGCAATGAGATTCTCCCACCATAAATGAAGAGGAGCTGCTGGCAGGGGGATGCTGGGCAAGCTACACCTTCCTATCCTGTACCCAGACGTGTAGGAAAGGCACAGACTTGCCTGCAAGGTTTGTGAATTTATTTTATGAATTAACAGTTGATGACAAAAAGCTGTTGGTATTCACTTATATCTAAAAATTTTATAATTAAAAAAAAAAACAACCCAAAAAAAAAACTCCCCAAAAAAACCCAGAAAAGCAAAAGCCAGAGAGTTATAAAGGTTTTTGAACGGGCACTTACGCTTTGGTCATTGCACATACACAAACACACAGGCTTCTGGTGTCTCTATTTAACAGACATGTACATTTAACATTCCTACACTTGTTGCCACTCCTCTCCCTAAGCACAAGGATAGTCTAAAGCCAGAAATGTCACCAAAAGAGTTCACATGCCACACAAGATCTGCTCCACAGTGCACCTGGAGACACAGAACAGGTCAAGCTCCATCACAGCAGTACCCAGATGAAGGTACAGTTGGGAATCTCCTGGGATAATACCATACCCCAAACCATTCAGAATCTGAAGGTGTCAGTCTCTGCAATTCCCAGTTCTGGACCTAAACTGCCAGAGACAGGGGAAGGGGAGATAATGCCAGACTCTTTTTTAATGAGGATGTGCCACAAAATTGTTTACATACAGTCCAGAAAAAAATTATTTGTGCTGCCATTCATGGGGTGTGATTCCCACCCTGTGGAATGACTGCAGTGACATCAAGGTGGCTTTGTGTGCTCAGGAGACCAGCCTCACTGATCTGCTGCTGAGCAGCACACAGACACTGGGATTCCTGGAATTATATGGAATTTAAATGCACACGCCAAATGAATTTGTTCCTAAAAGAAGCTCAGTTCATTTAGTTCTAACTGAATCACAGCCAGTGGAACGACATCTCAGAAATGGACTGTCAAATTCACTCATTAAGGAACAAGTCTTTTCAATTTATAAATATATTTTCTCACCTACTAAATGTTACCAAACCCTGTCAGTTCGATAAGAGCATGATCATCTGGCAGCTACAAGCAGAACAAAATATAATTACACAAAGTAATTTTGCCCCTTCTAGTTTATTACTTCGTTCTTTCTGGGTCTATTGCTAAATGGCTCCGTTTCAGGCCTATTATAACTGGCAATTTAGATTTATTACAATCATGGACAGGTAACTGGGGCTTATTATCACATCCATGATGAGTGACACCATTTGCAAGATGCTTAACACGGAACAGACTTGTTGCTGTGGTGAGACAGGCTGGGAAATGGCTCCCTGTTAGAGGGTAGGAAGGAAGAACAAATTAGAGAAAGCCCAGCAAGAAACCAGCAGGAATGTCCCAGCTTTAAATTAAAACCAATATGAGGAGGAGGGAGGTTTAAAATGATCACCTGACACATTTGTGGATATTCCAGAGCAGGGGCTGAGCCTGGGCTGGCACGGGGCTGTGGGTGGCACGCATGGCCAGAGAGCTCCCGGGTCTGACAGAATGCCAGAGGCTGCAGGGGCTTGGCAGAGGCCCCACTTTTCAGTGTCCCTGTCCATGCTGTACCTGTGCCCCCGAGCGGGTCCCTGTGGCCACGCTGACCGGTGGCCAGCACCGCACAGCAACACCTGGCGCTGCCTCCGGCCGGGCCCTGCGGCAGCTGAGCCCAGACCTCCCTGCCAGGTGGCTGCACTTCAGTGACACTGGCTGGCATTGTAGGGTTAACAAGGAGCGCGGGGAAATCTTTTATTCATATAACACAGAATGCCTTTTGTTGATCTTTGCATAATGTTGCTTAAAATCCATTAAATGAACACATCCTTTCAACAGACAACCCACAACAGGTAGAGCGTGTGCTCGCCGCCTCGGCCAAACGGCATCCCCAAAAGCCAATGATTAAGTCAGCATTTAAAATAATTAAAATATTTTTTCCCCTCAAAGTGACCTCCCAGTAGGGGAACTGGATTCCACTTCCACAGCACAGCACAGCCATAGTGCATGCTGTGATGGCTCCCCATTTTCCCAGAAGAGTAAATTAAAATTCTGGTGCATATTTATGAAATCTGCTTTTTTTAACTTATGAGGTTGGATGTGTGAGTGGAGAGCAAGTAAAACTGAAAATATAAATGACTCCTTCACAAAAAGGCAAGTCAATGCATTGGTTTCATGCTGTTAACTTCTTCTAAATGTTCTACTGTTTCTGAAAAAATTTCCCCATAAGTTTCAAGTAGCTCAGGGTGGCCATGAAATCTTATCATTACAATTAGTTACGGTACAATACACTATTAAACAACCAAGTTCTAAATGCAAGCACAAGAGAAACGATGGTGGAAGTGGAGAGAGAGCAGTGGGGAGGGCTGCTTGGCTGGCTGCACACCCGAGCTGGCAGCCTGCTTCAGCATCCAGGACTGGCCAGGTTCAAACCAGCTCTGGAAAGGAGTGAGAATGAGACCAGAAACCAGGCTATTGTACACAGGTACAAAATGTATAAAACTATTAACACACAGGGCAATGGGAACGGAAGTACTGAACCCCAGAACAGTGCAAAAGAAAAACTCTTGCCCTTGGAATAAATATGACAGAAACAAGGAGTGACAAACCACAAGGTGGTCCCAAAGAAGAGCTGAGGTGCTGCTGGAGCCCTTCCCAGGTGGGGGCATTCTGTGTGTTCAGGTTAGAAGCCACTGCAGAGCAGTGCAGGAGCAGAGCAGGCTGGGGCTGGGCCTGGGCTGCACATCACCAGGCGGGAGGTGCGGTGACCTGTGCCCCTGTGAGACCCCGAGGTGCTCGCAAGGTTGGCTCACACAGATGCACCAGGGAAGAGCATCAGTGAGAACTGTGCCGTGCAAGCAGCGGGGCTGTGCGCTCCTGCATCCCCGAGGTGTCTGGGTTATGGAGCACCCACTTCCACCGCGATGAGATTACGGCCGACTCGCAGAGCGGCAGCACTTTGTTAAAACGGACAATTAATCTGATTTGAGATGGCAAACGAGCGAGCTAGGGCTGCTGCAGAGACAGCTGCCCTGGGAGGGGGGAATCCTGCAGGAGAGTCCCTGGTCCCTGCGAGCCGGCGCAGGCAGGAGAGGTGGATGGCAACTGGTGACAAGCGAGCCGCTCCGGCCGTTTCTGCAGGGCTACGGAAAACCTGCCCCGCAGCCCCCGGCGACAGCCCCTCCATCTGCTTCCTGCCAGGCCCCTGTGACACGTCTCCTTCTGCAGCAGCTCAGAGCCGCTCCTTTGTGAGCTGACCGCAAATCACCGGCACGTGCCTGCGAGCGCCGTCTGCAGCTCCACACAGCCCAGAAGGGACCCCGACAGAGCCCGTGTGCCAGCTCCACACAGCCCAGAAGGGACCCCGATGGAGCCTGTGTGCCCAGCAGCTCGGTCCTGGGGCCCAGGGCACAGCCTCCCCCACACCCAGCCTGAGCACATCACTTCCTCAGTGTTCTCACTGCTGCTTCCAGCCAGTGCCCTTTAAGCTAAATTTCTGAAGCTCTTTGACATCCTTAACTGCTGAGTCATGGTGGGTATAAAAGGAGATCATGAGGATCCCAAAGAGAAGGCACAGAGCACAGGATGAATTTTTGATGAAGCATCAAAGTTGGCTGACGAGGAGAAGGGGAAATACACAGGGACAGCGACCCGGGGAAGAAGTTACACAGCAGGGCCACTGTGCACTGCAGTCAGGTTTTCCTGTACTCAAGTTTTTTTCCAGGTTTTGTTTAACTTACTCCGTCAAATTTCACCCAGTTTGAAAAGGAAGGCTTTTATCATTCAATTACCAATGAATCCATCTTCTACAGAACACAACCAGCACTGCATTTGTTCCTGCCCAGTTACATGCTGTCTCTTCCATACTTATATTCTGAGGAACTCAAGAAACCATTTCTTCCCAGTCAATCACAAAAGGAGAATTGGTGTCTTTTGGCATAAGAAAGGCTGTTCATAGCTGCTCATTCTCCACACACCTTTGTCACTATGACTGTCACCACCCACATCAGGCTCCTGCTACTTCAGCTCAAGCCGGTCCCGTGAGCAGCCTGCAAAATTTTATCCATTAGCTGGAAAATGCCCACTGCAACCCAAGATGAGCCCAACCAAATAATTTCACTTGCCAATTAACTTTGGAAATACGTGACAGCCTTGTCTTTGGGTGTGATTTCAGAGCCTACAGCGAGCACTCTTGCACTGCCAAGCTCTCCAGTTTGGACTCGCGCCGTGACTCAGCGTTACTGCAGGAACACTGGCACACAGACATGGGATATTGGATATTAAATATTTGGCTTTTGTGGCAAAATCTCTCCTCACTGCCTGCCCTGGTGTTTATCTGTGCAGGCACACTGCTATCTGATCCCCTGGACAATGCCAGCAGTATCTGCAGATGCTGCTACCTTGCGCAAGGTTGGGCTGGGGCGTTCGGATCTGCCTCTGAAGCAGACACTGCTCTGCAGCCCGAAACAATGCCCAGCACTTCGCCATGAAAAGAGAGAAAGTGAACATTAGCACATCAAAGGCCCCTTTCTGAAAGAGGAGAAATTGCACGATGCACACTTTAATCTTTCTGACAATCTATGCATGGCCTGAGCTGAATTCTATTTTTCACACAAATGGGAATGCTCGATAGGAGCATTTCTGTACCAACAGCAACAAGAACAGAGAAACATGAGCTAGCACAGACTTTGAACTTTTAAAATATGGATTAACATGCAATAATATTTAACAGCTGATAGAACAACATCCCTTTTATCTCTTTTAATAAATCTAAATAACATCAAACATTTTACAGGCAACCTACAGAAAGGCTGCTAAAAATATTTTAATCTGAAAATAAAAATAAGTTAGTATTAAACAAAATACAGACAATATTAAAATCTTAATGTAAATACCTATTGTATAAAATCAGTTACCTGACAGAGAACAGCTTTAAGTGTAATTCCTTAATTAGCACTTCCATTTAGCTAACTAAGGGTGGAATGCGACCTCTGCTTACAGATTGAAAAGAAAATATTGCTAAAATACGTATGCAGCATCTAAACTCATCCTGTTGCATTAAGGCAGAGATTTGTGCCTGTAGGTCTCCTCACACTGAGAGGACTCAGGTCCATCAGCCCCAGAGGCAAACCCTGGGGACATCCCTGGACATCCAGAAAACCAGAGCACAGGCAACAGCACGATCTCACCAGAGAGGGACCAGGGGTCCCTCCTCTCATTCCTTCACCAGGACGGCCTGTTTGCTGCTCAAGCCTCACCAAGATTGTCTGCACATTTTTTCATCTGCAAATGTGCTTAACAAAGTGCAAATGCTTGTGGAGAGCAGGAGAGGGACTGCCCAGGAAGAACATCCCAGTTTTCTTCATGTAAGCAGAACTGCACCCCCTAAAAATCAGCTGTAATGGAGTGGTATGATTTACAAACACACCTTAGTAAATGTGCACGCTGAATGGATTTGTTCCTAACTCAGTCCCAGCCTTGGACTTGCAGAACATCAGCAATGGAGAATAGGTGGCACCATGGCTGAGCCCCACACCCCTGGCACTGCACACATTCCAGCACCTTCCCAGACAAAACACTTGCGCTTCCCAAAAAGCTTGAGAAAAAATTCCATTTTTCTCGAAGATCTGCCAGTAACTTAAAACGTTTCAGTCCCAGAAAGGAGCAGGGGAGCGCACATGGATTTGCCAAGTGGACTGTTTGAAATGTGGCAACAGTGGTGAGATGACGCGCTGGCACACAGAAATACTGGAAAAGGAATTAAAAGTAGCTGTTTTGGAAATCTCTCCACAGAGAAGCCTGCCTATGCCTTGGACACCCACCGTGCCACAGAGCAGCACGCTGGAGTACCACAGAACCAGAGGCTCCCTGCACTCGTTTCACAAAAACCATCTGCAATTTACAGGGTTGGCGTTGCTAAACGTGGCCCCAGGCCCAAGACCTTTATTTGCCTTCATATTTTGCTTCTCCAGGATACAGCCTTGCTCAAAGCACTGGCTCAAACACATACTGGGGGAGGAAAGAATGGCTGGACCGGACAGATGGTCGGCCTTTGGATGCTGAAAGGGATTTTGAGGGAGTTGAGTAGTATGACTTAATTCTTGTCCTGAATATTGAAGGTAAACACCGATCAATCCAAATGAGGGAGAGCACAGCTACAGCCCTACACCACTGTGCTGTGTGTAAAAACCAGCAGCAGATCACGAATGCAACAACACAAAAAACCCCAACATTTTCTTTAAACTCCTGCCACTGGAAATGCCGCCTCTCCTGTCTGCTCAGCAAACAGAAATTGAATGAATTTTTAAAAAAACGCAATCATTTATTCCCTGCACACAGATCACTGACTCAGCATGTTACTGCACAGTCAGAATGCACAGAGGTGAAGCAGAGAAACTCTCAGGGGCTTGGGTCCTGCTGATTTCTCCCAGTCCCGGACCACAACAGTCTCTCTGACAACTCCAGCAGCAGTGTGGATTCTGCTCCATCCTAAAAATCTCCTTGTAGTGAATGCTACATAAAACTAACAAAGCTGTTGCAGGCCTCATGCTCAAAATGTAATAAAAGGATGAAATATGAGGGCAGGAAAATGCATGTCTGCAGTATCATGTTTCTAATGTTCTTCCAATAAGTACTAACGTGAAAAATGAAGTATTTGCTTTACTGATCTCTGTGTATTTTCTTTAGCAATAGGGAAGATGCAAACCCATTGGTTTGGGCAGTAAAGAACACTGGAGACTCTGTGAGGCATTTGTTTGCAAACCCCAGTTTCACAGATACTGTAATTGATGCACAAAGTGGGAACAGAAAGTAAAATCTCTCCACTTTGCTTTCTGAGATCCTGGGACTTTGTGTGTTGACTTTTGGGATTCCAAACTGCACGTTGCTGTGGCATTTAAAACAAACGGAAATGCTGGCATGCAAATCCTATTCAGCAACTTGAGAATACTGAGGGCTTTTACAAGGCAAAGAACACGTTAAAAGTTCATTAATTAACCAGTGCTTGGGAACAGATGGAATGGCTATCTGGGCTCTAATTACTGTAAGTTGGGACAGAGGTTCACAGACCTTAATGAGGTTCAATAAAATGAATGATTACACATCAATCACAATTAGAAAAACCTGTAAGATGAGCTGAATTATCACGGCAACAAGTCATAAAACATGGGAGCACAAAACCCAACAGGTTCTGCAAAAGCCTAGAAAGAAAAGGTTTCTGAATTCAAGCAATTCTCCTGGACTGGAACAATCCCTCTCTCCTCAGGCTCAGGGATGAGGGCTGTGCTGTCTCTCTAGCAGCCCGGGGCTGGACCAGCCCTCCAAGGGAGCAGGGCAGGGGATTACTCAGCCTAGCACATGTGGGTGTAACCACTATCCTACCACTCGAAACCTTCAGATAACACAGACTTGTATTTAACGGTTAAGGACAGAAAAGTCTTCCAATTTCTTACCACCGGAGCTGCCTGTGGGAAATGGTGTTTTCAGAGCCACCAGTTTCCCAGCTTTGGGAGAGGCTGGCAGTGGGGAGAGGAAGGTGGTGGGCTGGACACAGAAATTCAAAGTGCAGAGCCCTGTTCACTTATGATCTGAGAAGTGTCTGAGCATCAGCCTCAGGGCTTGTTCTCCGAAGTGCTCTATGCCTCTGTGATCCCGCCTGCCACACTGCCTGAAGGGTGCCAGTCTGGCAAGCACAGCCCTCACAGCCCCCGAGAAGCCAGCCAGGGTCACAAGGACAGCACAAGTTCAGGAAAGAGCTTTCAGAAACACAGAAAAGCCAAGGGCCCGGGAGCTCGGTCTCTCTCACTAAGCTGTAGTGGATTCACTGTCACGGCACATTTTTGCTGTTGAGGCTTTGTAATATTGAGACACTGAGCTAACCCCGGATTTGTTACACAGGTAACTCTAAGAATTTCAGTGAAATAACTGCTCCCCGAACAACCCCAGGGGTTGTTAGCTGGAAGGTGCACAGGGGAGGGCCTGTTTTACTTCAGAAAGCCACAAACCATAGGCCAGCAAGGTGTTAAATAATCCACTCTGTCTCACAGGTGAAAATCAGCCAGGAGGATGACCCTAGAGAGCTGCCACAAATCCAGCTGTTCAGCACAAGTTACAGTTCTCCAAAAAAACTGGCCCAGGCCAATTCAGAGAAGTATTAAAACCCAGAAAATTACCTGAGACCTTGTTTAACAGGAAATACTGTACATGCACTAGATTGTTACTAAACATTAGGTTTAAGAAATCATCAAAAGCCATCTGCTCCTGTTTATACACCAGAACCCTGACAGTTAAAATCACTGGGAAATACACACAGAACTACAATGCTGAGGAAAAAAACCCCACAAGTTCAATATGCCAGCCAGAAAACCTGCTACAAAAAGTAGCTGTCTCCTATTCCTCTCACCTGATGTCACCATGTTCATGTCCCCAGTAACACGATGGCTTTCAAAGCTTTTTAAATGCAGGTAGAGGGGCAGCCTTTCCTCTCTAAAGGACGATGTAGGATTATGGTGCTGCCCATCAAAATACTTTTTACATAAGAGACACAAAAACTTCTGTGCCTCCCTCCATTTTTTTTTTTTTTTTTGGTATCAGCTGCACAGAGCCGCTCAGGCTGGAGGGGACTGAGATCGGTCTTGCCTCCTCAAAGCATGGCCAGCACTCAACTCAGCCACTCATTTTTAATAACAGAAACAAAGTCATATAGAAAATCAAAATCTAAGCCTAAAAAAGTTTTTTTCCTGTTTAGAAAGTTACTCCTTAACCTTTGATTAAGCAATTTCAGCATGTATGGCTCATGGAAACCACACACCGAAGTCGGGGTCTCTTCAAAAAGAGAAGTTTGAAAAATGACCTAAGCCTGTATTGGCAATTGCATGTTTGTTACCACCAGCGCCTGCAACACTGGGGAAGTACCCATGGAAATGCCCACACGTGGACCTGCTCTCCTGCAGCCTTTGTGCGTTCCCACAGGTGTTTGAGGGGCGAGGAGACAGCCCTGCTGGATGGAAACCGCCCTGCCGAGGCCAGCACCCGGGCTGAGGACACGGTGCATCCCAGCGGGGCCGCGGCAGGCGCTGTGCAGTCGGCAGCCCCCGGAGCCCTCAGTCCATCCCCGGGGGAAGACTGTTCCTAAATCCCTGCGGGCAGGAGCCTTCGCCCGCCGCTGCGCTGCCCGCGGGGGTCCCGGTAACAAGTGGCTCCCGGGGCGCCCAGCCCGGTGCCTGGCCCGGGTCCCTTTGTTCCTTTGCGGCGCCGCAGGGAGCGGAGCGGAGCGGGCGCTGCCCCGCGCTCCTGCCCCCGCACGCTTTTTGTCTCGGAACGGCTCCTCACTCCCTCCGAACCAGCCTTTTCAAGACCTACATAATCCCGCAGAAAGCAACCGCGGTCTGCTTCAGTTTTCCCCGAATTTCGCAGTTTAATTTGATGATTACGCTGCAAGAACTGAGACGCATCCTTTTAATCTAAATGACTCAGGGTAATTTAACTTGATTTTATTAAAACGTCGGAACGATCGCCGTGCGTTCCGCACAAAGGAATTATACTGGAAGGTTAAGAATCCGCATCAGGGATACCAGCAGCTCCCTCTAGTTGGAAAGTGCATTATTATTGTCCCTGAAGAGCCAGTAAATAGCAAAGATCCCCAAATACTACAAGCTGTTTGCACCGACCGGCTTGGGAACTCGCGCTGGAATACGCAATCCTTGCAGATACACCGGCTACAATGCTTGGATTCCCTCCTCTTAAATGAAAATAACTTTTTATTATCTCTGGTGGTGACCTCTGATTATTTTTTTAATACATTAACTACCGAAAAATTTAAAAATGCCAGCATTTGACAACGAATCCACTTCGGAACAAAAAAACCTGCTGCACGTTAGAGCGGCGATTTGCAAACCGGCTTTCACTGAGATTTAAAATAAGCGTTAGAGCGTGCATATGCTTTAAATAAATATAGGGTTTCAGATATTGATCCAGAAGCCACCTCCTTACATTTCCATGGCTTTGAAACTAAAGAAGAGGCTTTTTAGCCTGAGGGGTTAAAAGTGTGGGTGTGGAAGTGGGCTTTTGTTGGAAAAATTAGCAATGCTATGAGTCATTGTGCATTAGCGGCAGAATAGTTTTGCATCTTGTATGAATCCAGACACCATATGCCATGCGGGGCCGGCCGGCGCTGCGGTGCCACGTGGGCATCCCCAGCGGAAAGGCTGTCGGAGCGCGGCGCTCGGCGCAGCGCGGCCGGCCCGGCCCGCCGGACATTGTCGGGAGCAGCAGGAACAGCTGGTAAGCCAGCAGAGCCCCGCTCGCCCGGCCCGCATGCTAATGAGGCGGCCGGGCCGCACAAAGCCCCGCGCCCGGGGGAGCGACCCCGGGGCCCGCGGGAGCCGTGCGAGGGCTCGGCCCGCGGCCCCGCCGCCCGCTCCGCCGGGGACACCGTACTG
>VXBQ01007475.1:25424-39978 GCA_013400175.1 Phainopepla nitens
CTGCCCGGGGCACTGTACCGCCAGTGGCACTGTACCGCCCGGGGCACCGCACTGCCAGTGGCACCGTACTGCCAGTGGCACTGTACTGCCAGTGGCACCGTACCGCCAGTGGCACCACACTGCCAGTGGCACCACACTGCCCGGGGCACCGCACTGCCAGTGGCACCGTACTGCCAGTGGCACTGTACTGCCAGTGGCACCGTACCGCCAGTGGCACCACACTGCCAGTGGCACCACACTGCCCGGGGCACCGCACTGCCTGGAGCACCATCAGTGGCACCGCTCCGCCAGAGCACCGCACCTCAAGCGGCACTGCCAGCCCCGCTCCTGCCAGCCCCCCTCACTCACAGCCCAGCCACAGAAACCTAACTCGCTTTGTTTTTCACTGACCTGTTTGTGACAAAACCTAAACAAAAACAATCACGGGAAGCCCCGAGTGCAAGCAGGAATTCACAGTAAAGTTTCCAAAGACACAACGGAGCTTTAGCTACACACATCCCTTCACAGTTAACAACAGGAAACAGCAAAATCATCCAAATTTACTTTGACAAGACACAGAATGTGAACCCCTTGCAAACCGGCAAGAACCACCACAAGATGGGATGAAGTAATGAAGTACTTGTTAGTAACCCGAATATACCAATTTTGCTTCTGTCAAAGAACCAAAGAACGAGCCAGCGCCTCTCATTAACACAACCTGGAGGCTCTCTGTGTAACCCAGGAGCAAACATTAAGCACAGTGGGACAGGTGTCTGCACCTCAGTGTACCCCGCACCTTCCCGTGGAAGGGCCGTTTACTGCTCACAAACAAAGCCCTGTGCTGCAGGGTGTGCCCCTGCGAGCTACCTGCGAGGCATCCCTGCTCCCGGGAAGCACCTGGGCAGGACACGATCAGACCGCCCAAACTGCACTATTTCCAGCAAGATCAGAACCTCCCAGCCTCTGGCAGGGCTTAAAAAGGTGCGGCTGTGTGTTTTAGGACCCTTGATTGCAACCATACACACATCCTAGCACACACGTCATTTAGAAATCCAAGGTCGAGTTTGTTTTGTTGGGTTTTTTTTCCTGACACGTATCACATGGCAAACTCACTTTTCATTTTAAAACACATTATATTCTCAATGTCACTTAACTCCAGGTTTGTTTTCGGAACTCTCTATTTTATCAGCCAGCAAAGAGCCTCTACTACGGCTGGGTTTATTTAGTGCTACTGGAGAGCACAGATGCTGCCCAGCGATCAGCAGTTTAAAACTCTGTGTCAGATCCAGCCTGGGACTTTCTCAACAACCCTCAGTGAACTTGGCAGCTCCAGCCACAGGGGAGGATAGTGGTGCCTCACGTTACAGTGACAAAATAAATGGCACTGATGCCGTGCAGCCTCCCTGGCTGCTCCCTGCCACCCCAGCAATGCGGGTACAAGCTGTGTGTCTAACAAGGGCCCGCCAGCAGGTTCAGGGATGGACAGGAAAGAGAAAATAGAGAAATGTGATCCCATTGTGTCCACACAGCGCAGCAGCATGTGGAGTTTAGACCTGCAGAAGCATTTTATACTCTTTAGACATGCACCGGCGGGACGCAGTGGATTCTCTGCGAGTCCATGAAGAGCTCTATGAATGAGAGCTGAGGAGCCGCCTCCACAATCCCATGTAATGCCACCTAAAAGCTTTGCCTCGCATGACTTATTACAGGCTGGAGCAGATTAGAGGCATCGATCGCTGCCTGGAGAAGGTTCTGGCTGTGAGCAGGGAAGGCAGAGCAGACAGCCGGCCCGGCCATCGATCGGCTGCGCGCAGGGCCCGAGGGAGGGCGGGCAGAGCTGCCCCCGGGCCTGGGCACCCCGGCCCCTCGGGCCTGGGCACCCCGGCCCCTCGGGCCTGGGCACCCCGGCCAGGGGCGGCGGGAGGGACCTGCTGCTGCCCACACACACTGGCCGCTGGCCGGCACTTGTGCCAGCCGGGGCCGGCCGCTCGGCAGAGAGCCGTCAGGTGCCATGTCACAAAAATTGTCACAGCTCCCGTGACACGTGCTTTAGAATTTCATAGCCATTCCTATCGGCACCGATAGAGCTGGAGGGCACCGCTTCTTGGGATGAAATAAAGGGGACAAACTGTGAACCCTCTCTGAAAGGAGTAACAGGCTTTCCATCTCATTTCCCCAGCGTGATCAAACACCGCCTCGTACCCACAGCAGAGCTCCAAATGCCAGTGCCACAAAACACACACTGAGAGGGACACAAAACGTGTCCAACACCACATGAGCCTCCAGAACATCTGACAGCCATTCACACAATTAAGTCCATCATAACAAATACCTTTCTTTCACAGATAAAGCAGGTAAGCAGATCAGGCACTCTCTATTAGGTTAATCAGAAATTGGCTTAAGCCAAGAACGGAATTAATTCAGAATTTGAAGCTGATGTTCTTTGCGTAATCTTCTTGGTTCCAGATATTAACACATCTAGGATATATTAGTATGACAATATCTGGATGAGATGTAATGAATTAAAGTTATGGATGTCTTTTTTGTTGTGTGTTTAGATGGAGTGCTGGCTTTACCCCACCGAGCTGCTGGCTGGCACAGGTCAGCAGGCACACCACTGCCATTACAGTGGAGCAAACATTGAGAGAGTTACTCATGTATCAAATTACTTCTCCAGCGTCAGGGCTGTGCTTTCTTCAGGCCCACAAAAAGCACTGCAAACTGTGAGCTGGGAAATGGTGACATCCAGTGCTCAGATATTACATAAGGAGTTCTCATCCCCACCGTGCTCATCTGTGCCCACAGACACCCCCAGCACCCAATGTCACAGCAAAGTGGAGTGCAGGAGTCAACAGGCAGACTGAGATCAAACCCTCTGCTGCCCACAAGAACAAACCAACTCATCCCAGAAGAGAGACTGGGCACAGAGATAATTTTATAATCAGTGTGTTAATAAACCCCAACAAGAACTAGCTCCCTATTTACTCATCCACAGGCAGTACATGTAGTAGCTTGAATTGCTCAGAGCATAATTTAAGGACTACCAGAAATCACTGAAAAACATAGGCAAGAAGTCCACGGGTGCTGGCACATGGGACACGTTCCATGCTCCCCAAGGCAGATTACAAAGAGCTGGTCCAAGCTGAGGTAACATTTCAGACACGTTGGGATCCTACTTTTCTCTAAATCCAGTTAGCATCCCAGTCAGGAAGGACTGAGAGTACAAGAGTTATTTGCAATGGTGGAGGAAAAAACCCCAAAGTGGTAAGATACTAGAAATAACATTGAAACTATTTTGAAATCAAGCCAATTCATTTCAAGGAGAAAAGAAACAGCTCCATTTGGAAAGATAACCCAGGCAGCGAGAATTGCATTTCTCTGGGAATTCTAAGTGGATCTTTTTTTCTCAGACATCACTGTCCCCAAATCCCTAGTCTTCTTGGAGACCAGAACTGAATTATGGGCCAACCAAACTGCCTGACACCTGCCAAACTAGCTACATTTTCATGTCTGAAGGTTGACTAGCACCTGAGCTTAGAAACTGTCAGCTTAGACAGCAGCTGCCAATCAGACCTGTAATACTTCAATCCAAACCCTGGTTTCCCCCAGTATTTATCCTCAGACAAGAGCAGCTCCCAGAGAGGAGCTCTGCTGCAGCTTAGTGCCATAGCAGTCGAGATCACACAAGTGTTCAGAAATCCTTCTCAGCACACAGCTCGTTTTGCACAAGCTGGAAGAGCGTTCAGAGATGCACTTTTACAGCCCCACTCCCACCAGATTTTGAAAAATTCAGCGTTGCTGGAATCAGAACAGACCCTTGCTTAGTTATGACATGTAATAATTGGTTTGCAAGAGAGGTTGTTCCTTCCTTTGCCCAGCACATACAAAGAAGGCTCAAATGTGCTCAAAAAACTGCAGAAATATATACCTTTCAATACAACAATCATTGTAAGCTTAAATATTATTTAGTGTTCCTGTAAAATTTAAGTTGCTTTAATACTTATGATTTCTGTAAGTCCCAGTCACATTTAAAGTCAGATACTGCCTGAAAAAGCAGCCTGGAGAGGCTGCTGGAGCACATTGCCTCATGCTCAGCAGTTACTCAAGGAGGGCAAAAGTCCCAATTAGCAGGGGCTGCAGCCGCTCAGCCTCAGCACTCCATGGCACCAAGGAGCAATACAATGGGCATTTGGAATATAAACTAATGTACAACCCTCCCTGCCCACGGCAGCACTGCGGCAGCGGCAGAGACAGCACTGTTCCAAAGACAACTGAGCTGTGCGTGCACCACCCTGGGCTGGCCCCTGCGCAGTGCCATCCTGTGCCCTTCAAAGCACACAAAGAACCTGTAGCCAGAACGGCTCTAAACTGAAGTTTAAATATAGTTCATTATTTTTTAACTAGTCTCTTGCCCTAATGAATTCCTTAAAACCAAAAGCGTTACATAAATGTAGAGGAAAGAGATTTTAAAAAGTCTGGTGTGGTCTGCCGTAGTTACCTTCTTCATTTTCCAAGAGATTTCCAAGAGAAATGTGTGTTTGGGCCCGGCAGTGGAATGTGTGTCATCAGGAGCAGGCGGCTGCGGGCGGGAGATGCTCCCGCGGCTCTCGGGCCCGTCCCCATGGAAACCGGACTCGGATATTGTCCTCCGCTCCCCGGAGCACCAAGTCGGGAGCCTTTTGTGCCTGATGAGATTTCTTCCACAACCTTCCAGCAACAGACCCTACAGCTTCCTCCTGACTCTTTCCTAATTGAGATGCAAATTAATCTCTGTGGCTGATTACACTTCCCTTACAGCCCCTGACAAGTGCAGCTGTAGCCGGAGTTTACAGACTTTCCAACAAGTGACTTCAGCTGTCACTGCTGGCAGGACGCTGGCCCGGCTCCCCAGCACCACGCAGGGCAGAACAGGGATGAGTCCCTACAGGTACTTCACACCCAGCCTCTGCTCCAGCACGAGCACCACGGACGCAGCACCGCATCCCCACTGAGCCACTGACACCAGAACAAGTGTTGGGTCCGTTTTTAACCACACCAGAGTCAAATGTTTTCAGCTACTGACCCTTAGCAGGGATGCTGCCTTTTAACACGACCCACGTGCCAAAGCAAAGTGCAGCTCCTCCTCAGCTCTGCCTGACGCCAGCCTGCAGCCCTCATCCCAACTGCAGTTACGACTGGTGTGTGCCACCATCATCCCTCACCTTGCCACGAACATTGCTTTCTATTTCTCCCTCCCACTGACATTTTTTGAGTTATTTCCATCTCCAGCCTGATAAAGGCACTTTCATTTACTGTCTGCACTGCTGGATCTGCTTGCCTCCTGTCCTGCCTGCAGCAGCTGGCACAGCAAATAGCGGAGCTGAGTCACTCACCCTTTGGGAGCAACACTGAACAGGCCCAAACATCACCTTTACACATCTACACACTCACGCTCCACCTGCTGCCTTTAGTGTATCTCAGAGTCTGCATTATCTGCAGAATGAATCACAGATAGCTTTCTCTCCTGCTCCAGTATCGCCCCGATGGGATCTGCCCACCACATCCCCTTTGTCCCGTTTCAGGGGCTTCTCAACCCACTTTCATTTATCAGACAGACAAGTGGCAGTTGATTCACTACGGACGGCACTGGTGCAAAAGCTGACGCAAAAGAAGGCGGAAAAGAATGTGGGGACAGCTGCTGGCTCAGGGCTGCCTGGAGCAGTGCCTGTGCTGCGGTGTCTGTGCAGCTCTGCCTCCCCAGGGACGCGCAGGGACACCCCGGGACAGCAGGAGCGTGGCCAGCTGGGGAGTGCTGCTCCCTCACAAAATGCTGACACCGAAACATGGGAGCGCTCTGGCTGGGAGTGAGGGGCCGGGACCGCTTCCTTCTTACAGCCGCTGCTACTCGTGTCCGTTTTACTACACTGTTACCTTAGTGTTAGATACTGAGAAACAGATTAAGCTAAATTCTGCAGAGCACAGGGTAAGGAATTTGTTAGATTTCTCTCAAGAAACAGAAGAAAACACGAGCCTTGACTCACCTGTCAGGCATTGCCAGAGTTTGCACAGCCACCACCATTTGCTTTACAATGAGTAAACAATTAGTTATTAACGCAAATCTATTTAACCACAATGCTACTTTTAATTTCTGATGACTTTTGCAAAGTATATCGGATAAAATTTAGCCTTAAAAAAAACCCTTAACAAGTACTTTGATGATATTCTGTGTTTTAAAAATGTGCATCTCAAACTAATTCCTCAATGTTCTGTCAAAGATCCAAACATTTCACAAACTCTTTCTCAAAGTCATGTGATTAGAAAAATACTCAGATCAAACGCTCCCCAGAGAAAGCAAAGTGCAGTGAGTGTTTGTCCTGAGGGAAGTGATGTGATTAGCAAAACAAGCTATGAAATGTATGATGGAAGACCCAGCATGGGTGCAAACCACTGTGGGTCTGCGTGGCACCCAAGAACCACAGTCTGTGTCACGACTCCTGTCCCTGAGCACATCCTCCAGCTACCTTCCAGACACTGGTGGAAAATAGGTTCTGAAAATGCCCAAACACAGGTGTGGTTGCAATGCAACTGGAACCTGGGACCTCAAATATCTGTACCTGAGGACAAATCCCACCTGTCTTATTAATGTAATGAGTCCAAGTAACGTTAATTGGACAGGATAAGAGCACGGTTGAGCTCTGGCTACCAGGCTGACATACACAGTCCACAGCTTGTATCAGTGTGAAAGAAAGCTGAGAGTTACCATTTCTCACAGACCCAAGCACCAGGGCTAAGCCCAAGCCCAGCAGCAGCGAGATGGCAGCTGCTGGTGAGAGACTCCTCACCACTGTCACCATTCCCTTTTGGAAACACCGGATGGCAGCTGGGTGTGAACCACTGACAACCCCGAGCTGGGCGCCAGGAAAGCTCTGCCCTTTGCCAATGGAATCAAACAGAAAGGATTTCCATCCCAGCCTACCTCTCTGCAGGACGATGTTCCAAGCGAGAACGCCACCAAGGGGAGCCTTGCCCCGTGGAGAAAGGATACAAGCTCTGGTAGAGTGGGATGAGGGACTTGACGGCTCTGCTGGCGTTGATGCACGTGGCGCAGATCAGGCTCGGCAGCAGCTTCGCGGTCACGATGGCGCCGTCGAAGAGGGGGCCGAAAAACGGCACCTGGGCACCCCAAAACAGAAAAGCAGGCTTCAGAACCACTGCAGAGACTGGTACACATTCTGCCACCAAACAGCGTGACCACATTGTTTCCCCACACTGAGGCGTGCAGCGTGACATTCATCCCCTGAGCTGGTGAGTGTAAATCCCCCATGACTCCCTCAGCACGCTACACAGACACACACACACGTTCCCAGAACATTCTGCTGGCTAAACACGAGCTTGGTACACTTGGAAACTGAGGCCACCTATGAATTTGCAATCAATATGCCTTTGGCAGTGGATATTAAGAGCTGTTTTCCATCTGGGATCCCAACAGGAGACCCTGATTCACTGGCTGACTCCAACACTGGCAGGAGGTTTTGCAAAGACGTTATTTACTTCAGATAATCCTCTATAAACTCTTTCCATGGACTTCATAGAAGAGAAAAAAACCCTTGAGCTGGTCCAAGACAAGGAGGTGTATGGAAGGCAGAGGAGATGGCAGAGCAGGGGCAGAACACAGGGTTGGGACAGGCACAAATGGGCCCAGCCCATAGGTCAAGGTGCCCAAATACTGCTCCTCAGGGCCACCTCCACAGGAAACCTCCGTGTGACATCCTCTGGTGACCTAAGGCTCTGCACATAAAGACCACTCTATGTACAACAAATGCTTTCTAAAAGTAAACCATGTCCAGAATTGCAGACGCAAAATGGACCTGAGCCTGCCAAACTCAGAAAATTTTGATCTTTAAATACATAACTTTCAGTGCTTGAAAGTACTCAAACTCATTTTCCTCTCACAGACTCAAAACAAAAAAACCAACCCCCCAACTAAAGCCCTAGACAGAAGCCAGCAGCAATTATCAATATTTAAGCTATGGATTTTTTCCATCTGTACAGAGGCTTATCACATAAATAAATACCCTCTATTATTCTTCTCCAACTGCTTGTGGGTGACTGTGACAGTCATTCAATAAATGGACAAAGGGAATAATATAAATCCTCTGCATCTAGGGAATTCCTCTAATTAGAAGTGGCAATGAATTACAGAAGAAATTTGGGTTTAATGTAACATCTGCAAATGACAGCTGTCTTTGCACACACTTATTCTGTCATTCCTTTACTTAAAATAATTACCCACCCCCCAAAAACCAGAAAAGTGTAAAATGTTTCTATAGTGGTTTTGCCTTCAATTTTTTTTTTTAATTTACTGCTGGCATTACTATCCAGGCAGTTGGAAGGGAAGGGGACAGAGGAAAATCTATGCCACCAAAATGATAATGTTATGGAGCGTCAAGTTTTGCCTCTTTAGGCAGTAACGTTTTTAAATGAAATTTTTATCCCATGCACTATCTAGAAGCATTGGCAGCAAAAGAAAAGAATGTAGAAGTACACAAAAGGAGGTTAAGTACGCAGTAGTACGAAAGTGATACCACCACACAAATACCAGATATGTAAAATCAGATCAGCAGATGCTACTGGGGCAGGGAAATTCCCTGCCGGGCTCTTTGGACAAGTAGGTTTTGCTTACAGCACTTGCATTCACGGTCTCACAGGCACCAGGAGCGGGGCAGCCTCCCTCCCCACTGCCCTAGAGAATTTACAGAGGTAACCCAGGGACAGGGTGCGTGTGTCCCAGCCAGGGAGAGCGGCAGCAGAGCCCCGGGCTCCGGCGCCCGCCGCAATCCGAGCGCACACCGAGCCAGCTCGGAATTATTCATTCCCGAGCACATCCTCGGCCTCGCCGAGGGTCATTAAAGTCACCGGAGCTGCCTCTCGTCAGCGTCCATCTGCACGGGGGCTCTGCCCCCGCGGGGGCCGGGGGGAGGCCAGCGGGAGCCGCAGGGCTCGGCCCCGCTCCGAACCCGGCACCCGGCACCCGGCCCGGGCAAACAGCGCTTCGGTGGCCACCTCAGACAAACAGCCTGCTTTGACAGGAATCAATTAAAAAAAATAGAGGGAAAGATCCCCTTCTGTGAGTACGCCAAATGTCACTGCAAGTTATCCGTGAAGCAAAAATTAATATTCAGCCCACTGCAAACACCTGCTTCGTTCCAATTTCCAACAGCAAAATCATTATTTCTGCTGCCCGCAGTAAAAGTAGGCAAGGTTAAATAAACCTTCCGAGCACAAAGACTTTCCCTCTACAGCGAGCAGCACTAGTTAAAAGAGTGGGGAATGGGTAAATTATTGTACCAAATGGCTGAGAATTAATCTCTGATGACGAGCTGCAATCTAACGAGGCATCTGTGTCCCAGGGAACCCGCAGCATGTCCCTGGCGGTATGTGCAGCGCGGAGCCTGCCTGGCATGCTTTGTCCCCTCTCGCAGGCAGCTTTTCCTCTCATTGTTCCCAATATCCTCGTGCATCTGTGACGCGTGGAATGCATTCACACTAACAGACTTACTATTGTCTTCCCTCCGAAGCTTTGTCGGGCAAAGACTGCAGCACGGTTCCTGATAATTATATTGCTTAATTAATCAAGACAAAAAAAATTTGCAAATCATTGCCCGGTTGCCAAGCAGGGAGATCAAAAATGAAAACAATACAAGCTGAAGCAACATAACAAAAGTAACAGCTATCTGATCAGAAATTCTTCTATAATGAAGCTATTAATGCTAAAGCGGTTAATGTTAACATTGCTCCAGGTGTCTCTACTTGGCTGCAAACAAAAAGGCTAACATTATGGATATAAAAGGCCAAATGTTGCCATGGATTCTGTAACCTGATAGAGAGGACAGCCTTTTCATTCGATTAGGGAATGCAATTTAAATGCCAGGGACTGAAGCCAAACAACAGACATTTCTCTCTGCAAGGCTCATTCATTCACCCTGGGGTCAGTAGCTGGTGAACAAAAGGTCAGCCACACTTGCCCTGGAAATGTCTGGATTAATTTTATTACATTGTAATGGTTTGTACTTTAAATGTAGGGATAACACTAAATTTGCAGTTAGCTGTTATTCTGGCTGCCCATCGGGTGGTTTTGACTAATATGTAAGATGACGCAGCTTTTCTCCATCGCTCCAGAGAAGTCTCAAGCGTGTTCCTAATGCTAAATTCTCATTTCCCTGATGGTACAATAAAAGCTGAAATGCTCAAAAACTAAACTGCACAGCTCAACACCAAGCGTAAAAAACCCCCAACAACCCACTACTAGAAAATTTTCAAGTTTGAAATGTCTACTGACAAAGCACTGTTTGTCAATATCCAACAGCTCCATCATTCTCAACTCAAAAAACAGTGTCTACAGCTGGTCAACATGGGATATGATGGAGGCATTTACCACAGCTGGCTACTCCTTTGGACAAATACTGTCCCTTTTATAAAGCAAAGGGTATTTATCACACGGACTACTTTCACAAAGTATCTTTTATGCATATTTTTGCATCCATAACGCAAGCATTTACTGAAGCGGCTTTTCCACACAAATGCACAGATGTACATACACACACCTCTGACATTTTGCAAAAAAATGCCTTTTTTTTCCAAAAAGTGTCTCAACTGCGAACCTCCCACACTCTGCTTGATGACAGGATGTCCAATGCCTGCATCATCCCACCCAGTCAGGTGACAGTGACAGCCCCACAGACGAGTGAGGTTCTGTTCGGTGTACAGCAGCGACCCAGCACCACACGAGGAACTCGAATCAGGAGTGCTTGGCTCTCACTGCCTCAGAGGACATTCACAATGGTTTAAATACTGTTCTTTGCCCAGTACTGTCTGTGGGTTGGGAATTCTTAAGTATTCTCTCAGCACTGAGTATGGTTATAAAACGAACGAGCAGTCACTGCGATCACCACAAGTAAGTCCAGTTTGTAAGTCACCTCTTTGCTCAGTTTCACCTGAGATGGACAGACTGATTTCCTACTCGCTGGGGAAAAAACAACCTCCAAACTCCAAACCACTGAGCCTTGCTTTAAGCAGCAGAAGTGCTGCACAGCACACCAGAGCCCGTGAAGCTGCCAGCACGTACCTCGGGTTTCTTCATGATCTCGATGAAGAACATGTGGTTCTTCATGGGGTAGATGACGATGAGGACGTCCCCGAAGTCGGTGGGGATGATGCCCCTGCGGTAGTTGCGGGTGTGCTCCGACCACACGATGTGCACCTCGTCATTTCCCAAGTGACGGAGCTGCAACAGCAAATTGGCTCTCTATTAATCCAGTGATAACCACGCTGCCGAGGGGTCATGGCTCACAAATTGAATTACAATGCTCGATAGCAGGAATATTTCATTACAGAAAAGTTAAAATATTGTTTTTCTCCAGTTGCTCATGAAAGCATCAGCACAATAATTTGCTTAATTTAGAACTCATTGTTGTCTGATGGCTTAATTAAGTCATTATCAAACTAGCCATTAGCATGCTATGTAAATGTACATTACCTACAGTGATTTAAGATGGAAAACTGAATTACTGGAACAAAGCATCAACCAACAGAGCATCGTATTCAAGCTAAAATAAGGAAGCTGTCACAGAAATATGAAATGCCTTGACTCAGAATGTCAAGAAACTGCCTGTCATGAACCACTATAACTGAATTTATTATCCACAAACATCTCCGCACCGACTATGTCTGGAGGGGGCTCCTGCCTGAAACATCAGCAAAATATCTGGGCAGTGTGAAGTACAGAAGAATGGGAAATACTGTGGGAGTTACACGTTGTTATTTGCAGCAGAGCTGCATGAAATACAGATAAAATTTAAACATGACATACACAGAAAGCATCTGAGAGCCTGTGTGTGAGTGTGTGTGTTTGCTGTGCTGCTGGAGGAACTGGAGGTGATCTAACAGATGGCAAAAACTATTTGGCAATCACGTACAAGCCTCGCACAATGGTTTCAACTGTAAGCTTTAAAGTTAAAATGTAATCCACACACACAATGCCAGCTCCAAGCATAAAGAGAATTTAAGTCCCACTTAAAGCTTAAAAGACACCCCCCACCCTCCCATTTGGTGCTACCCCTGGAACAATGTGCACAATAGACTGAACAAAGAAGCCAAAACGAAGCTCTGCTACTTCACTCTGTGTGGAGGGAGAGAAAAAAGGAAAAGAAGGTGGTGATTTTCACTGGGAAATAACAACTAACCCCAACACGCTTTGGATCAGCCCACACTGCTGATGAGACTTCCCTATTCAGAACCAGGCAGTGCCTTTAGAAGGAAAAACTTTCACTCCTAGGTATTGATGGCAAACTGGACCCCTCAGTCACAAGAGAAACACGGCAAAACCAACACACTGAGAAAAACAAAAAAAGGTTACAACTGTGAACTTGGCTTACAGTTCATGTTCAGCAGAATGCAGTAAAGCTCAGTTCCCAGGAGGACTGAGATTCTCAGTTTTTAAGTTAAACAGAAGATAATAATTGTGTTTTATTTACACCCATGAATAAAAGGTAATTTTAGCTCTGTTTGAAGAAAACATGAACTGTTTTTGTCTTGGAAAAACACGGGAACATTAACAATACTATTACTAGAGCTTCTTACACGTACAAAGCAAGTAGAAATTGCTGTTCTTGTGGTCACCTTGATATCTGTGCAGAAGCTCAGTAAAAACAAAGCAACAACACAAGAAAGCACTCACGTTGGTAATGCCACGAACTGACACATACCAAAGGCAGCAGGAATTTGCACACAGGACAAAACCCTGATCTCACTCTGTGACCACGTGCAGCCAGGTCACCTCCAAAGTGATGAGAAGCGAGATGTCAAGTTTAGTCAACACGCCCCTGAGGTCCATCTGGTGAGCAGACTCTGTGCACAGCAGGCCCCAAATGCTGAGGGTGCCTGGCCAGGCCCTCCCGCTCCAGGACGGGCCCAGTTCAGCCCAGCTGAGCTCAGGGAACCCCCGCCAGGGATCTGGAGTTTGCCAGCTCGGGCACTGGCTTCCCAGCACAGAGAGCCCACAGTGGTGGCACCCAGCAACCTCTGCTGCAGAAAGCCCAACAAATAAACGTGGACACGGAATTCCATAATTCCGTTGCCCAGTTGCAGGGGGCAATTCACAAACCCAGCTCAGCTCTTCTGAAGAAAAGGCTCTGCACTGCCCTGCCTCCTATGGTTTCTGGGCTGAGAAACAGCACATACTGCCAGAAAAACAGCCATCAAAATACATCCAAACACTGCTTGAGTATTTTGGGATTTTAAAATCCCAAGGAACTGTTCTGATAATAATCAAGCACTCTGTCCTCATATTCCACCCTTCAAAACAAAATTCAGTGAAGAAGGGAACTCAGCTGAACCAACAGTTGCTGTGCTCAGGAGTCTGCCACAATGCCCAGTGTGTGCCAGCGACTCGTTTTAGAGCCTGAGTTACTGCCCTTGTTTTGAAGCCACACATCCTTAAGCACCACAGTCACAAGGTATAATGTTACAAAGAAAAAATTGGCATTAATCAAAAATATTTGTTACTGAGAGATAACTCCATTGATAAAAAGCCGTTACAATAATCTCATCAGTAACAATAAGCCAGCTGCTATTTTCCTGTGTTGTTTATTCAAACCAGCAGCTGTGGGGCAGACTCAGTGCCCTGAAGGACTTCAGCAAGTTGTGCTGAAATGTCCAAAGCCACGCATGCAGAGCCAGAGCTCCAGGCTGTGGCCTCCACCCAGTATAGTGGTGGGGGGAATAAAGAGAAAAGCTAGTTAAAAGATGCCAAAGCAGCCATGAAACCAGATTGGTTGTAAAAGCAAAGCCCAACAGCAGTGCGGAGCGATGGCTCTGCACACATTGCTGAGGGAAGGCAGCTCTGGCCACGGTGGCGTGTCCTCCCCGGGCACAGCAACTGGCCCCCGTGGGGCTCACGGGGAGCTGGGACACAGCCCCAGCCCAGTGCCACTGTCCTCACCTGGGACTGTGCTCTCCAGCCCCAGCCCCGGCTCAGTCCTGCTGTCCCTCCCCGGGGCTGTGCTCTCCAGCCCCAGCCCAGTGCCACTGTCCCCAGCTGGGACTGTGCTCTCCAGCCCCAGCCCCAGCCCAGTGCCACTGTCCCTCCCTGGGACTGTGCTCTCCAGCCCCAGCCCCAGCCCAGTCCTGCTGTCCCTCCCCAGGGCTGTGCTCTCCAGCCCCAGCCCCTGCTCAGAGCCAGCAGCCTCAGCTCCAGCCCCTGGCCCAGGCTCCATGGGTGCCAAGGTCGGCAGGTAGGGTTGCCACTGGTCACAGCACTGCCACTGGTCACAGGGCTGGATGACACTGGTCATGGGGCTGACACTGGACAGAGGGCTGGGTGACACTGGTCACAGGGATGACACTGGTCACAGGGTCGGATGACACTGATCATGGGGCTGGGTGACACTGATCACAGCACGGGCTGACACCGGTCACAGGGCTGACACTGGTCACAGGGCTGGGTGACACTGGTCACAGCATGGGCTGACACTGGTCACAGGGCTGGGTGACACTGGTCACAGCATGGGCTGACACTGGTCACAGGGCTGGGTGACAC
>VXBQ01007475.1:64347-91464 GCA_013400175.1 Phainopepla nitens
CACAGCACAGCCCTGCTCACACCTGCACACACACAGCACAGCCCTGCTCGCACACAGCACAGCCCTGGGCTGTGGCACAGAGCACCCAGAGAGGTGTCTCGGCTGCCTGCAGCAGAATCACAGCACTGATTTCAGGTGCTGCACTTGGCACAAACACTCTGGGGCACTCACTTTTCTCTCTCTCTCTGTAATATCCGTGCAATTGCTGCAAGTCTGCTTTCAGATCCAGCTCAGCTGTACTGCTGCTCCTCTGCATTAGCACCTGCAGAGAAAACATTCATCTCAGCTTAATACAGCTTTGAGCACTACACCACACTCCAGCAAATTTCACACCCATACATCATCAGAAATTAACCACAACCCGGTCAAGACATTCCCATGAATATTCAGACTACCCAAGTGTTTGTCAGTATCCTTAGGAAAAGATCAGGCTTTCCACTTCTTTCTTTACCCTTCCTTTCACAACCTCAGTTTTCACACCAACAAGCAAGACTTTTTACCTGTTTTTCAAACACATCGGAAATAATTTGTTAAGGTACAAAAAAAAAAAAAACTTTCTGCCTTCATATTTCACAGAGATCATCAGGCTGAGTCATTTATTGTTTCAACTGTTCACTCGAAAGTTGCCATTAAAAATGTATGAAGTTTGCCTGAGCTAATGTCAACTCACACTAGCATCTGCCATGCACGGCTGGTGATAGGAACTGTGCTGAAGAGAAGCATTTTCATCAGTACTTTAAACCATCAAACATTTATTCCAGTGTACTGTAGCTCTGTAATAGCCATGAATTATTTATCTCTTAAAAGTTACGAACTTCTTGCTGATGTTTAATATTTTAAAAAAGGGCCAAAGCCTTGCGTAAGACTGGAACAGAGCTACACCTGCAGAAGCAACTGACGAGATCAGGAGACACAAAATGATCACACCCAGCAGGACAACAACCTGCTACAGCTCACTTCCAGATTCCATGCTAGAAATGGGATTAATCACTTTTCACACTTTCACCCCCTAGAGTTTCTGAAGGCCTCTGATTAGAAAGAAAACACTGCCAGGATCTTATCAGAAATTACTTTTGGGTTTGCCTTACTTGCTCAGTTTCGTGCTCCTTTGCATATCCCTTAATTTCCTGAACTGACTTGGAGTCTGCAGTTGAATTTCCAACCTTTTTACCTGGAAGTTTCAGAAAGGAAACAAGAACCATAAACATCTGCGGGACCAAACACGCAGCAAGCCCCGTGTGAATTTCAGCGATGTTTACACGTCTCATATTTAGAGTTAAGGGCCATACAACACTGAAATGGGATACAAGATGCTTGGAGAAATCCTTCAGAAGCATAACATACTTACAGGAAAGGAACTGAACTCTAACTGCAGCTTAAATACACAAAATTCAAATGCAAGTCAGATGTGAGAAGTCAAAGAGTTACAGAACGCACACACAATCCAGGTTTCATTTGTGGCCTCCCTGCTTTACAAAAGGTCACATCCTGCATTCACTAACTTTTTTTAAGAAGTTCTTTCAACAACTAACCAACTATGCAGTGACTAAGAAAATGAGATAAAAGACATTTTAGAGGAGAGCTGGAAACAAAGGTGAGTAAGAGCACAGCATTTGTGAGGTTGAACAAGCCTCAACACTTTTCCTTGAAAAACACAGTATTGCTGTATTTTGTCAAAATTACCTTGAAAAAAATCAGATGGAATATGATCTGCAATATCTGAAGTGCTGCTGCTTCGAGTTAGCTGCTGCTCCTGGTCTGCAAATGGGCCTGCAGCTTCTGTTCCTTCTGAATTTTCCAGCTGTTGAGATTCTTCAACTTCTGTTGATTTAATTACAACAAAAAATATTTTCAGGAGCTCACATGTACATGTGTGAGCTCCTTCCCTAAGGAAGCTCTATGAAAAAGTGACCCCTGCAAATATTTAAAATTCCCAAGGCAGAATTTACAAGTTACAATTTAAGTTCTATAAAATATCCTTAGAAAAATGGTAGAGTTTAGAGAGAGATGCATGAGCAGTGTAAAAGGTCTAGGAAAGGACAGAAGTGATTTTGGGAATTAACAAAAAGGAGGAGGTCCCATGAATAAACTGAGGTTTCAGTGCTGGAGACCCCAGCTGGCCCCTGTTCATTCTGGAGACAGAAAGAACAGAGCAGAGGCAACAGAACTCCCTTAAATGCAGTGTGGGGAGAAACTTGAGCTCCTTGAGTGCCTCCAGAAAGTGGGGAAGGGAGGAGGAATAAAGAAAGGCAAAAACTTGGAGTAAAAAAAGCTCTGAGCTACAGATAACTTGGGTTAGCTCATGAGGACAAACCCAACCAGGCAGCTTTTGGTATGGCTCTAACTGCAAAAGAGAAACAAAAGGAGGAGAGAGAGGCAGGAAAATTCCAAAGAGAAAGTAAACTGACATGCTGGGGAAGGAGCAACGAGACAGCAGAGCAACACAGGGCTTTTAGAAATGCATTTCTCTCAGCATTTGGGAAAAAAACAACAATAAAGCTAGTAACACTCCAGCATTTCCATCCAGCACTGTGTAAGTTTTAATACTGCTTTACTACTTAATAACCACTGTAGGTATTTCAGAAAGTTATCTCAGGAGGCATGTGCACAAAAACCAACATTTCGGGTTTTTACTGACTTCAGCTGACTTTCACTGTCTTATAGAAAGCAATAAAATAAAACATCCAACGCAATTCACTAACTGGAACAATTTCAGGGTTTCCCCCAAGATAACTTGAGATGGAAACACACCAAAGATGTTTCACTGAGCAGGAATCCCCACAGGGCCATAAAGCACCACATACAAAACTCGCCTTTCTCTTGCTACTGCAGGTAATGACTCTGGGCAGGACTCAGGAGTCACAAATCCCTCCCAGGAACACAAACACGGGAATTTTTACTTTAGTTACTAGGCAATATAGATCTAATTGCAATTGATGGCAGTCTTTAACATAAACAAGAACAAAAACTGCAGTGCTGCAAACATTCTGAGAAGAACCAACTGGACAGAAAGGGAACAGACAGAGAGCAGTTTAAAAATATAAAGAACACTGATATCAAAGATGACTTTAAAGTACAGTACCTGACAGTCTGTGAGAGCAAGAAGTGTAAGAGATACCAGGGAAGAGAGAGCTCACAGTGTGAAGCAGAAGAGGTACACTTTTAGTGGCTGGCAAAGCCTCATAAAGATGGACACAGTTGCTGATAGACTGGCTTCGCTTAGCTTACAGGAAAAAATAGAGCAATAATTATATCATACATTAAAATATAGGAACAGTGAAATATTGCAGTTCTGAGTGTCACATCACAACAAAACCCTGTGTTTTGGGATAAAGCTTTACAACAGCAAACCCAGGGGTTTCTCCCCTGAGATGTGAGTTAATACTGTGCAACACTCTCTCTCACACTGAAAGGGCAATAATCAGGGATTTCTGATCCACAACAAGTGTGGAAGTGCCTTTAAATGGAACATACACAAACAAGAAAAGCCCTGGATCAACACTTCCAGGTTCTCCCTACTGCTCTGGCAGGGTGTCAAAGGGGAAAATGCTGCAGCAGTAGAGAGAACCCTTCCCTGGAACACAAACTCACTGAATTTAGAAATAGAACTCAGGCTGAACTGGCTTCACTGCCAAAGCTCTGTACCCAGGCTGGAGGCTCAGCCATGGAGCCACAAAGCACTCTGAGTGTCCTCCCTCCTTCCAGCTCCCTGGTAAGGAACGGGGCAGGAGCTGTGCAGCCCAGCAGCTCCTGCCCAGAGCAGGGCACTGCCACAGGAGCCTGCCCCAGCAACATGGAAACACGCTGACAGGGAATAAAGATAGGCCAGGTGCAGGCTGCTGAAATGCCTGAACAAACCAGGATCTGCTCCATGCCTGGGGTCTCAGTCATTACCCCAGCATCCCTCACCCCAGTCTCCCTCCTGCTTGCCTCTTTCCAGAAGTAAACATGAGGAAAACCTCACCATGCCAAGAAAAAGAGAGCACATAAAGCAACTATGAAATGATAATATTATTTATTACATACCAGGTTTACCTAGTGCTCCCAGGAAATAGTTGTATCAATATCTGTTATCTGCCTGACAGTAATAAATGCTTTCTTAGGAACCGATAAAAATAGCAATGTACTTCTCTAGAAAAACCCCTGATGTGCACAGGTTTAACTCACAATTCAATGTCCTGTAGCTAAAAGCTTCTAGAAAGAATTTCCCAAAATACTCTGACTCTGTGTTCACACTGGCTGAGACATCCAGACACGGATGTGCAACCTCCCTGCTGGGGCAGTTAATTATTGAGTGCTTTTGGCAGCAGCCACCCCTCAGAGGTAGAACCTGGGTGGGACTGAGTGTCTGGGCACCAGAGCACCCAGCTGTGCTGACCTGTGGCTCTCTGACGGACAATGTTTCTTGCCTTCTCCACTCCCGGGGCCCCAGAGGTTGTGGCACTTCTGAATCTCATCGGCTCCACAACTTCAGGGTGACTCTTCCAGCTTAATGAAAAAGATCTTCCTACTACAGCTGTCTTCTGAGGCTCTAGAATACCACCTTAAGACAAAGAACACGAAATTTTCTGGCACTGGATGCTTTGGCATGTATTTTTGCTGAAGTACGAATGGACTCAGACACGGCAAATACTAATACTTTAAACAACATAGGTTAACTTTTACTATTAATAAAAACCAACTGGTACTTCAAACTATGTGCATTGATTCCAAGGTGGCATACAAATGCAGCTAAAATACAGTAAATTAGAAACTTTACTGAAAATACACAGAAAAGAATTTTTACAGAGTTGCCAGTGGCAGCCAACAGCACAGGAAACCATATTTCATCCCTGCTATCCAAAAAACCCTGACTGTAGGTGCAGACCCCAGCCTGCCAAACAGCCTGACCCCAACTACCTCTCCTCCACAGAGAAGGATGGCAACACACAAATCCCAAGTGCCTCCCATTTGATTAAACGTGTTCTTACACCAGATTAAGTAGTGTTCAACATTAAATTAATTTTTAAGGTTAAGCTTCAATATTTAACCGGTTTGATACAAAGGGCACTGAAGCACAAAGACTAACCTTTGCCTCTCTGCTTTTTTTCCTTCTGCTCACTGAGCTTGTCCAGGGGCAGGTTGGTCATCTCCACGCCGTACACGGTCCTGGCCAGCACGGCTGTCAGGGAGTCCATGATGTGGGCCCACTCGGCGATGAGCTCCTCCCAGTCGGTCAGGGCGGACAGCACGCTGAGCAGCTCATCCCACAGCTCCCGGGAGATGTAAACGCTCAGGCTCGCTCTGATCCACGCCACCATCAGGGTCTGAGGGAAGAGGCACCCCTGGCAGCTCGGGCAGGGCTGACAAGAGGAGCTCAGCGCACCAAGCCCAGCCCACAACTGCGACCTGCACGGCAGCACGGGCTCTCGGTGAGGCACAACTCGTGTGCAGCGCTGCCTTCCCTCAAAAAGTGCTCCCAGAAATAACGGGGAAAGTTAGGGATGAAGGAAGTTTAGAAAAATGTTGTCTGGCAAACTGAAATAAGACGCTGTATAATAACAGCAGCATGAAGGACTGTCCTACACCCACGGAAGGGCTGCAGTGGCTGGGCTCTGGGGCAGCACTACACACCCAGCTACACCATCCAGGCTGCAAGGACAGTGGGAAGCATAAACGTCTCTCTCACTCAGTGTGACTCAGTTTTGACTTGCCAGCTGAACTTTTAGGAACACAGTTACTTGAACTTTAGAAACACCCACTGAAAATAACCCGTCTGTGCTACCACAGTTTGTAACAGAGCCCTGAGAAACAGAGCAAACCCAACTCTCCCTCTGTTAGTAACAGTTTACAAAATAATTACTAGCAAAACACGAGAAATCCCTCCTTCACAGCAATGCAAGCAGGTTTCACAGTACTCCACTAAAACTGTGGAGATGTGACAGAGCAAACCACCCAGCCCCACTCACTCACTCGGAACAGCAGCCCCGCCATGCTCTGAGCAAACGTGTCCTTTGCCTGGTTCTCCTTTGGCTTCTGCATCACAGCTTCTGTTATTCTGAGGAGTATCTGCAGCATCTGCTCCCTGATTCCAAAGCAAAAGGTGCTCTATTAGTTGTACCAGCTCATTAATCCTGCAGCAAAGCCTTATTTACTGAGAATGCAGTCACACTTCAGACTTGACAGATCATTTGTAACATAACTTGGCTGTCTGTGGGCTGTAACAACAACTCTTTCTCTTAGATGTTAACCTTACCACGTCCTTCTGTTCATGGAGAGCTCCATTATCATGCGCCTGAAGATGCTGAGCACGGCTTTACAAGCATCCACCTGCTCCTTCAGCAGCACAGGGACCTCAGTGCACGGCTCCAGCAGGAAAACGTTTGCCGAGTTTGTCAGGAACACCTGGCATTGGCAGTCCGTTTGCACAGGGTTAGGAATGGAAACGGGCAAAACTTACAACAAAACATTGTGCTCCTTCAGCTGAACCTTCCCCTCTCCTCAGAGGAAATTCCGTGTTTTACCCACCACTTCATTTTCCTGTGTTACTCCAGCAAGGAGCCAGGTGCTGTCACAGACCCACCCAGGCTCAGGATGGGGTTTGTGGGTGTCTCCTCTGACTGGGCAGGCAAGAGGATATTCCTCCAGCCACTCCTTTCCTGCCATCATATGCTTAAAAAACAGCCACCGGTATTTTCAATAAATGGAGTTCAGCAGAAGTAAATGCATGGTTCTGATTAATTCCTAGTACTCATAGGAGGAAAATAATTACCCTTCTGTGTTAAAACCCAGGTCTCTGGCTTTAAGATGTGGTCATGTGGTTTAGTTTAAGTGTTTCAGAGTGATACACCAAGTCCAAATCGTGCCTCACGAAACCAGCCCTGGAGGTTTTTTCCTCCATCTGGGAGGTTGTAACAGAACTTGCAGTGCCAGGCAGCTGAGGGCCCCAGGAGTCCCCCTCCAGCCCCAGCTCACCTGCAGCGCCGCCTGGGCTCCAGCCTTCACGTCCCTGTCCTCGTCCTCCAGCACGCAGCCCCTGCTGACGGCGCTGGTGAAGGAGTAGGTCCTGCCCCAGCTGGAGGAGCGCTTGTGGCCGCAGGGCTCCGAGGAGAGCTGCCAAACACAGCCTGGTTAGCCACAGGGCTCACAGCAACACGCCCAGGCGGAACCTAAACCACCCCCGAGGCCAGCAGCAAAAGCAGGGGAACTGGCGTGGCATACACTCATTTCCACAGGGAATTCCTGGCTATTATGTCTTCATTTCCAAGTGTGGAATTCAAAGGATCATAGAAGTTTTAGTTTGGTAGTAACTTAATTTTGATTTAAAATTAAATTAGCAGTTTAATTTTTAATTAGATTACTAATTTAATTAGTAATTAGTTTAAAAAATAATTACTACTAATTTTGAATCAAATTATATTAAATTTAAAACTTAATAATAATAAACTTTAGTTTATTTTGTTTAATAAACCATTTTTCGTAATCACTGATTGTAGTAACACTTGAATTTAAGTCTGGCAAAACCATAAATTCTCTACAAAACGAAGTAAAAACCTTGCAATTCTTGCTGTTTTACAAATCAAACCTCTTATTCAGTATTAGAAAACTTCCCTTCAAACAGCGTCACATTGTCAACAGTGTCAAAGAACTTTTACTGATGGTTCAAAACAGGGTATTAAAGATGATGCACAGGAACCGTGTCTACAGTTAAATTTCCTAGATTAAGTTGTCCAGTTCCAGTACACACATATTAATACATATTGTCAAATTTTCAAGTAGCACCAAAATGAAACCATTCTCCATGCCTTAGGCCAGCAGACAGTCAATTTTAGCACTGCAGAACCCATCAGTGTTTCTTCCACAAAGTTCCTGCTGTCCCATGCAGGGAACAACCACAAATGATGTTTCTCAAACCAGCTGCAATCCTCCCCCGTTAAGTGCTACTCAGTAACTATTTGAACTGTCCTTAAAGAAAAGCACTTTCGACCCCAAGTCCCCACACAATCGAAATTGCTGCTCCTCTACAGAGCGAGGTGAAAAGCCCCAGTTGCAGTGGACAAAGTAAGGAACAGGGTTACCATACATGTTTACCGTCTGTTTGCACTGAGGAGTCTTCCACGGGAACAGCAGCGTCCTGGCTGTCCTCCTTCTTGTCTGGCTCCTCCATGAACACAGGTTTCTCCTGCAGGATCCACTTCTGGTACACCTTCACCACCTTCCGCGTGGCGGACACATCAGAAGGCGGCAGCAAAAACGCCTGAAACGGAGAGTTCCCTGCTGTCACTCCTCACAGGACACAGACGCGGCGCGCACAAACGCACACCCCACCACCCACACCGCTGGTTTCAGCGGCAAGCTTCAGTTCCCAGAACAATTCCATGACGAGACCATTACACCAGACCTAGCAAGGGCTGGCCCCAGAGGCTGCTGCGGGGAGCGGTGCCCAGGAACCGGCCCCCTCGGTGCCCCTGGCACACGGGCAACACCTGGCAGGGAGCAGTGCCCAGGAACCAGCCCCCTCGGTGCCCCTGGCACACGGGCAGCACCTGGCAGGGAGCAGTGCCCAGGAACCGGCCCCCTCGGTGCCCCGGCACACGGGCAGCACCTGGCGGAACACCTCGTGGACGAAGTTGACGTATCCGCGCGTGGACAGCAGGATGCCCTGCACCATCTCGTAGACGCCGCGGTGCTGCTCCTCCACGCTGCACAGGCTGCAGCTGCTGAGCCTCCTGTCCCACGGGCTGCTGCTGCTGCTGCAGGGCCCGCGCTCCTGCTCGCCCGCCGGCGCCGCGCCGCCCTCCGGCTCCGCGCTCTTCTCCTGGCCCGCGGCCACCGTCTGCAGGCACAGCACAGCACAGCACTCAGCACCCACCACAGCCTGGGATCCCCACGGGGAGCTCTGCCACAGCACAGCACTCAGCACCCACCACAGCCTGGGATCCCCACGGGGAGCTCTGTCACAGCACAGCCATCACCCACCACAGCCTGGGATCCCCACGGGGAGCTCTGCCACAGCACAGCACTCAGCACCCACCACAGCCTGGGATCCCCATGGGGAGCTCGGGATTCCCTGGCTGGCACAGCACGGCCATCCCAGCAGTCAGGCACAGCAAATTTCAGTCTCCTGCTCCATCCAAGAAGGACTTTGGTCTCTAATCTACAAAGTGGACACTTCCTTACAGCACACCAAAACTGACTGAATTGTCCACTCCACACTACAAGTGCAAAGGAAGGCACAGACACAGTGGAGAGGAATCCCCAAGTCCCTTTATCTTGGGGAGAAGATGGATTGGAGCACTACACATTATTATGCCCAACACCTTTTTGCCAGGTTTTGCCTCGGCACTGCGTGCATTTAGCAACCTCTCAAACTGTGTTGCTTCTCTGCTGAGCCACAGCTGACACTAACCTACAGTTCAAGGCTAGAATGTAAGCTGAGATTGATTCTAAATTCTTAACAGGAAGCTGGAGAGTCTTTCAAAAGCACTGATTTATAACATTCATTGTGAGGTATCTAACACCAGAGAAGTCTCAACCAGGAGTTTATAAATGAAATATTTCTCCAATATCTCATTGTAAACAGCTGCTATAACTGAGAGGAAAACAAAGCAGCCTTTGATGTCGCTGGGAAATAGTCCACAGAACCACCAAGTATGACAGTTTACAGAGTAAATTCCAAAAGTCTAAATATAATACTGCTGACGCTGGTAATGCAACAAGTTATGAGGGGAAAAAAAATTCTACTGAAATATGGAAGGGTTTTGCTTGGAGATTCCCTCCTCCATCAACGAAAATCAAAGAAACAGCTACATCATTTATTCACTATGGGGTAGCATTTCTTTGTGCTCCAGCTGTCAGTGCAGATCACCTGCCAGGTTAGCACGTATGCAAGAAGAGAGGCAAACTTTAAAGCCCACCTGAATAATTTTAGGGAGCACTTCTCCTCCATTTTTTGTACTCTGAACAGCAGTCAAATACTTCTTTTCAAGGAAGAAGGTAACGAGCCACTTGATGAAAACCACCCGAGCTGCCATGTAGGGGATTTTTGTGCAGTAGACACTCTCATTGTTCCGTGTCACCGTGACATACACTGGCTTCGGCCTGATATCAGGGATGTCTGGGGGGGACAAAAAGGAACAGAGAAACAAAGTGGAATCTTACTAATTGCCTCCCAACCCTGGCCAAATGTACTGAACACATCACCTGAGAAACAACGGATGCAATGACTGACTGCTTTTATTTTATTAATGCTTGTATTCTATCCTGGCTTTACTGCTCCTCAGGAGAACCTAACAGCACAGCTCTTTCCTGAGGTTATCACTGATACTGCTCAAAACAAAGGAAAGCCAAGAGGGAAGGGCTGCAAAAGGAAGGGCAAAAGCTGAACCAAAGAACCAGCCCTGCTACAACGTAAGTGAATTTTACACAAAGCCAGGCAGAAAAAGCTCCTCATCCCACAGAGCTGCAGTGATACACCAGCAGGTAACAGAGGTGCTGCTGAGAGCAGGCTCTGCCTTTTCCTGCCTCAAAGGCAAAACCCACTACTTACCCAGCACAGGCTTGTAGAGGTTGGTTAGCTTTGTGAAAGATGGGAACAAGTGGGGAAGATAGTATTTTCTGAACAAAGTAAAGAGAAACTTAAACCCAGTGTCCTGGTTCTCCTTGTTCTTCCACTCCAAGCTGGCAGCCTTTGTTAAGAGAGAAACAAGTAAAAAGCTTTAAGTTAACCTGTTACACTGGCACTTGTTTCCCCCTGGACACAAAAAACCAAGCAACCACACTTTAGCAAGAGAAGAAAAAGCAGCACAGCCCCAAAAGCAACTTCAGAAACTGCAGTAAGAATGGCAAGAACAGAGCAGCCCCCAGAGCCAGCGAGCTCAGAGGAAGTCAGTGTATTTGTGCTGCTCTAATCAGGGAATTTGTCCTGTTCTGCCCACAGTAAATATGCCACTTACACTTACATTTTGACAAAGTCACTTTGAGCTCTACTTTTATCATAAATATTTTCTTCATCAGGATAAACACAAATAAACAAACACTGGAACCACAGTGCAGTGGGATTTGTAGTGTAAGCAGGCTTGCTTGGATCCCACACAGGTAACAAGAGTATAAGAGTATAAGAAGAAGAGTGACATTTTTGTTTTTAACTGAAGTGTTGTGAGACTCTGATATGTAAAACAAAGGGTGCTGTGGAGGAAGCTGATAATTTCATACAGCCACTTTTTAAAATAAAGCATTTATTCAAGATGACAAAACCCTTTCCAAATATTATTTTGGACTTGCCTTTTCATACTAGAAAGTGTATCTCAAAGTATTTAATTATAACTTATCTTTTTTTTAATAACAAGGCTCTTTAATGTTCATTGTCTGCACAGCTTCCACTTTATTTCAAATGTTGCTTAATTTGTACTTTTTAAATATATACATTATCTTAATTTATTTCCTGTGCAGATTCATCTGATCTACTTCTAATTAAATTTTATGTACATGTTACTTGCATCCTTTTAAAAATCATCACAGAAGTCATCTCTCTTTATCTCTTCCTCCAGTGGTCCTTTAAATTTCTTTTCATCTAGATATGTGTCCAAAGAGAACAAACTGAATCTCTACTCCACATCAATTTTCTAAATGCAACCACAGGCACATAAAACAGTCAGTTGTTCTGCAAGTTTGGGTAAAATTCATTAATTCTTATCACAAAAGCATGACAAATTTCTTATTTTCACCAAAAACAGCACGAGGAAATACCTTTGGGATGATTTTCCATTTAAGAATAAGAGTAAAAAAAGTGCTCGGGAAGGGTAAACCTAGCTCGACAGAGGTGCAGTGTAGGCTTAATTTTCTACCACAAATACATGCTCCAAAGGTGAACACTTTCAAACATTCATCCTCCTCACCTGAATTACCATGTATTTTAACAGGAGCTGGAGAAAGTAGCAGGTCTGGTCTTCGGCAATTTTCTCTCCAGAGACAGCTGGCAGAAGCGGCGTTATTTCTTCCGGAAAAATCTTGGCTAAAATCAAATATTTTAAGCATAGCACACATGAGAATACTGAAGTAAAAGACAGTTTCTGTAACAGATTGACTTGAAAACACCCATCAGGGCACTAGCAAGCAGTGCAAGCCCAGCAGCTGCTGGGAGGCACCCCAGCGAGGACAGCACCACACTCCCGGCAGCTCGGAAGGGCTGACACCAGCCCTGAGCCAGCAAGGAGGAAACCTCCAGCCCTGCTTGAGGGGCAGCAAAACGCTGAACTAAAACCACCCCAGAGCCAAGGAGCAAACCCTGACTGCTCAGGGATAGCAGCGGGCGGCTCTGGAGCCACACCAGCCCTGCGGCCGGACACGCTCTGGCCAGTCTGGGATTGCAGGGGCAGCCTCGAGTCCTGGGGACAGCCCCGAGTTCCAGGGACAGCCTCGAGTCCTGGGGACAGCCCCGAGTTCCAGGGACAGCCTGGGATTGCAAGGACAGCCCCGAGTTCCAGGGACAGCCTGGGATTGCAGGGGCAGCCCCGAGTCCTGGGGGCAGCTCAGGGTTCTGGGGACAGCCCTGAGTCCCGGGCGCAGCCCCGAGTCCCGGGCACAGCTCGGGGTTCTGGGGACAGCCCCGGGCATAGCCCCGAGCCCCCGGGCCAGCAGGGCTCCCCTGGGCCCCCACGGGCCCCATGCCAGCAGGGCTCCCCCGGACCAGCAGGGCTCCCACGGGGCCAGCAGGGCTCCCCCGGACCAGCAGGGCTCCCACGGCTCCCCGGGCCCCCACAGCTCCCACGGGGCCAGCAGGGCCCCCCGGGNCCCCACGGCTCCCCGGGCCCCCATGGCTCCCCAGGGCCCCCATGGCCCCCACGGCTCCCCGGCAGGCTCACCGTCGGGCGCGGGCGGCGCGCTGAGCAGGCTCTCCAGCGTGCAGGGCCCGCGCGCGGACGGCAGCGGGGGGAAGCCGGGCACCAGGCAGGCGAACAGCAGCACCTGCTCCTCGCCACAGTTGGTCTGCAGGGCCTGCAGCCACAGCAGGAACAGCCGGATTCCCTCGCACCTGAGCTGCAACGGAGCGTGGGGAAAAAGGCTGTAACACAGGTCTGTAAGTGTGCTGGCACGGGTAGACAGCAGCTCACAGCAGGCAGGTGCGTGCCCCATCCCAGCTAGGCGCTGCAAGAGCTCACCATCGTACCAAGGGTATTCACATCACTAATATCACCTCAGCTCTAATGGCAGAGAAGGCTCAATAAATTAGCTATTAAGTAATATCCATTAATACCTTCTCCAGGTAAATTCACAGAGGTCATCAGAGCAGCAAAATGACTGAAAACACATTAAAATAACCAAAGATCCCAATAATTAAACTTACAGTTAAAACGTGAATGAGAAAAAATTACAATCTGGAAAGCACTGCTGCTGGAAAGCTGCTAAGTCGCATACTTCACAGGAATTAAAGTGAAGAGAAACATGAAAACATCAACACAATACCTTGAGAGAATTTCCAGTGTGCAAAAGCTTCTTCAGAATCGACCCTGCATTAGAAAATTACGTAGACACTATCAGACACTTCCCACCACAACTTTTTCAAAAATATTCCACAAAAGCCTGCTTTAATTTACTCTGTGCTGGGTTTTAAGCCAACCACAGGGGGAAACCTCCAGCCGAACCTAGTTACAGTCACCACCACCCCAGATTAACTGTGATGTACCTTTCCAGTGAGGTCCTCTGGGGACCATGTCTCAAATTATTTCCATTAACAGTAAGATCTGTGAATGATAGACATTCCTTAAATGGGCTCCTTCCCCCAAGATCTCACCATTTCACAGGATAAAATAAAAATTAAGATATATAGGAAATGCACATTAATGCACATGAACATTAAGCAAAAGGAAATCACAAGGCAGAGGCGTAAATAAATGCTCTGCCAAATTTTGTACATCATTTCTTGGACACAGACAAAAAATTATGCTGCTATGACCACTCAACAGAAGCATAAAGAACGTATCAGCCACAGAGCAACCGACTGGAACCAATTTGGTCTGGACTAGTTCAGCTGAACCGTTATGAAGTGGCCAGGCAGATGTCTCCTCTTGTTTTTGTCAGTGCTGAGTGGAAATGTGACAACAGCCCTTCCCTTGACCTTTAACTTCCGCTCATTGTTCTCCTGCAACAGCAATGCCTTGTTCTGATGACAAAAATGGCAGCTGGTCAGACTGCGCTGCAAACCAACCCCAACCAAAAAAGTCCTACTTGGAAGGAACTGAACCACCCCATAAAATTTTAACAAGCAGCCTAAAAACCCACTGGTGCCACACTGGTGGCATTTGGAAGCAGAATTTGAACAGCAGTGACGAATCCAAGGTATGTGATTCCGAGGAAACTATCGAGTTAAACCACTTCACTGGACTTTGAGGTGTCCTGGCCATCCAAGGCTGCTCTCTGCCAGGCTCCACCTATTCCCTCCCTTCTTCCAGAAGCTCCAACACCATGGGAGCGTGGGGAAAGAACAGTCTTGGCCACCCATGGCTATCTTGCGTCCGCCGTGGCCAAGGCCATATTCTAACAGGATGCTGGGAAAATCCTCCATTTCATGAGAATCTGGGAAAGACAGCTGGGGCCAAACTTGCACAAATACCATGTATTCATGACTCTACTCATTTATCACTCATTAAAAGGAAAACTGATCCAAAAAAAGCTACTAAAAAGTTCATATTTTTGTGCTTTAAACCATTTCTTCTTACCTATACTGCGAAAATGCCATCGATAAAAAATCCTCTCAGGCAGTAGCTGCAATATTTTCTGCAGGAAACAAAACTAGTCAAATTTTCTGTAATAAAACCGGTTCATCAGGGGATACAGAGAAACAGCCACACAACACACAAATGGGATGGGATTATATAGACAACTTCTTTTTAAACTACTGGCAGCATGGACTAGGGCTTGGTCACAGGTGTGGCAGTAGCACAGCTCACCTACTGCTGCTCCGCCTCGCAAAGGTCTGGCAGTACACAGGGCTTCACACAGCTTCCACACAAAACATGTCTCCACCTCACAATTTTTCAGCCATTGAAATAAGAAATTAGGAATATATATTTAAACGAGAAACCAGTTTTGAACACTTCCATTCAGAAATGAAATTAAACAATGCTATGAATGACTGACAGTCAGAGGTCCTTGCGATTATCGAACAAAATGACTGGCACGAATTTCTGCACAACAAAGCCCCTCTAAGTTCTCAGCAACACCACATGCAGGATGCAAATGGATGATAGGTCACCGAAGCAACAGTGGCCCGTTTGAGGGTGTTGTGCACACAAAAGCTCACAGGAAAAAACAAAGCACTGCAGCCCAGAAAGCAGCTGGCACCGCGGGCCAGCCCTGGGAGCCACATGACAGTCAGCACCGCTGCCAGAGCGCGTGCTCGGGACGTGGGGCAGGACAGACCCCTGGCTTTTGACAATAAAGGGCTGCAGAAATTACATTCAACACTCAGAACAGTCTTTTTGGACATGGAACACTCCTTTCTCCACGGCAGAGGATGGAAGTCATGACAAGTTCATGGACATAGGGAGCTAGACCTCGGGTCACAGACAGGCTGGTCCTCCTCCACACCTTCACTACAGCATGTGCTCCCCACACAGTATTTAGCATTTCTGAAAGGTTAACCAGAATAAAAATGCAAACCAGGCATGTCCTTTCCACGTTCCTTGTATTTTTGTTCTAGTGTCCCATCCCCAGCTGCCTCCCCAGCATGCCGGGGCAGCAGGACCCCAGGAGCAGAGGGTCCAGAGGTCGAGCTCCCTGTCTGCGGGCAGCAGGAATGCTTGGGATGAAGGATCTGACTGGCCAGAAATGAGGCCATGACTCACACTGGGGCTTTACCTGTTAGTTAAGCACCAGGCTTCTGCCAATCAGACTGCAGGATCCATGGACAGAGAGTTATCGTTATCCACCTAAACATTAAAACACTGGCAGCCCACCACTCCTCCAGACTATTTCTGTCATTAATCATTACTTAACTTGGCACGGGGCAGGAAGGAGTGCTAAGCTAGCTCAGGAGCACTTCTCACCTAAGCTAACCCAGGAGCTCTGCATGGGAGCTGGGTCTGTGCCCAGGCTCCCCAGACGCCGTGTGCCCGGGCTGTGTGAGGAAAAGCTGCAGGAAACAAAACCCTGTGGTGACCCAGCACCAAAATCCGGGCTGGATTCAGGTGTCACACAGCACGCTGTGGGGAGGAGACTCCACACATCGGCACATCTATCATGGGAGACCAGACAAAACCACATGTGTTTTGGTTTTATATTTATGTTTTATATTACACAGTTTCACCTAAATCTGAACACCAAGTTCCCTTCCAGAAAGCGAGCTGTGATGGGGTGTGAGCTGCACACGCTGGAAAGGTGCAAAGCTCCATAATAAAGACCCATTTGAAAAAGAATTTGGTAACAATTTTCACATCCGAGTCTCAGCAAACTTTAGGCTGTATCCAGTGAAAAGCAGGAGAACAAATGCTGCTGGACAGTTCAACAGTGAGCAGGAAAACCAAGCCTAAACTGCACAAAACTGGGGAGTCGGGGCAGAAAACAACACGCTTACTGCTCTTTTCTCTTGACAAAACACAGAATCCAACTCCCTTGTCAGGTGAATCAGAACAGGAATTCCTTGTCAGGAATCAGAACAATTCAAGGGTCCAAACCATCAGTAAGAGGACAGAAGTTCCTGTCTGAGAAAAGCTCCCATATCCCCAGAGTCTCTTCACACAGAAAAAAAGGAGACACTTCAGTCACTTCCCTCGCGTTCCCCTTTTCAGCTTCTCCAAAGCAGGAAAACAGTAAGTACACATGCTTTAAAAAAAGGCAGGAGTGTGACTGACCACCTGCCTGCTCCTGCCCCACAGCAGCCAGGCGTTCTCAGAAAGCAGCCCCGGCCCCCTCCTGCCCTGCAGACAGCACAGCTCTGCAGCGGAGCAGGGCTGCTCTAAACGGTGCCAAAGAAGAGCCCACAGCTGCTCCTGCCACGCAAGGAGAGGCCGCCCAGTGCAAAGTCTGCACCACTACCTGTGAATTCTGAAGGTTACAGGTTAAGCCCCAGGCCCAGCAGCACGACTCCCAGCCGGTGATTTCTGCCCCGAGCCCCGGACTGCGGCAGTGCTGCAGCTGACACGAGGCTGCATGAGCCAGCTCCAGGTGCTCCCTCTGCAACTCCACGTTTCCAGCAGCAGCTTGTACACCCTCCCCACCCCTGGTGCTCTAAAGAACACGCACTGCTATTGCTACAGAACAAATGACAGCCTCTTCCCCTCCAGCCCAGGCTGTCAGCCACGCTGCTGTGAATCCGAGCTGGCTATTGACATCTTGTTCCTAGTTGCACACTACACTAATAAGAAATATTTTAAGAAACCCCACAGTGCAAAATAATATTGCTTTTTCAGAAAACACATAGATCTATTTAATGCTTAGTGCTTTGCTGCATCTATATGGTAATCCATTACAGCACACTTGAAATAGAAATTAGGTATTACTACTGATCAACACATCAGGGTATCTGTCAGTTCTTTTAACTGATTATCCATAGTTCTTTTTTGTTTGGACTTCCTGCATGACCAGGAATAATGTTAAGTTTAAATCTTAGTTTACACAGGATCCTGCTTCTTGAAAGCTGTGTCTCTCACAGAAGCAAAATAAAAACCACCAAGGCTTGTATTTTGACAGGCTCACTCTGACTTACCCAAAACGGCCATTTCTTTTAAAAAGCCTTTTGGTTTTGTCCCCTGGTTGAACCCTGCCGTGCCTGGCAGCTCTGTGCCCACCTGCTGCAGCAGCCAGGCAAGGCTGGGCTGGGCCCCAGGGCATTCCAGGGGATGTTTCCCAGCCCCATGGGGGACAATGGGCACACTGCTGCTCTGGATGTGCCAGGCTGGTCAGGGATCGATGGCAGCCACCCCAAAGGTGGCCTGGCTGAGCAAAGCCACTCCTGAGGCAGCACCAGGGCGGTGCCTGCAGTCACATCCCCCCACGGGAATGGGTTCACAATTCCCAGGAGTCGGTGGCAGGTGGATCTCCTTCAAGCCACGTCAAGGCAGAAGAGCTTGCCCAGGCCCCTGTGCTCAAGTGCTGCTGGTGGTTTCAGGGTGTTCAACTACCAAAACCTGCAGCAATTTAGAAATTTTCCAGCTCCTACGCACAGACTCGGAGGAGCCAAGAGGCCAGTGGAGTCAGCGTGCCTGCAGCAGCTCAGTCTCCATGAAGGGATACTCCATTTATTGCATTAATAAATTATTTACAGCTATTTATTGAGGGAAAATGTCTGCTCAAAGCACACAGGGCAATTATCACTGCCCCAGGCACAGCAAGAAACAGTAAGATCTCTGAAGTAAAATATGTGAAACATACAGATAGAATTTACCACAGAATGCTGTAAGAATAGCAGCAATGTTATTGGAATTATGGCAGAACAAACTGCAAATGGTTCCAAAAGTAATTTTCTATGTGTAGAAAAGTAGAGCTATCAGCACTTTTACTGTTATAAACAAAAAAGCCTCTTTGTTGCTCTACCGAGCTTGAGACTCAGCATTTGCATCTGCACCAGGCTCAAGAAACCACAAACTCCACACAAAACACAGACTTGGGGAAGCTTTTCTACATCTGAAAAATTCTGAGCGTAAAACATTTCATCCAGTGAACTAGTTAGATCAGTGGAATGAATTTTATGACACCATCAGCATGACAAATGTGGCGGTTCTCAACTAATGAAGAAAAATTATAGAGAACGGGAAGAAATTGATCCACATGTATCAAAACCATCAATCTGGTTTTACTTCATTAGAGATTAAAAACCACAGTGTCAGAGGAATCAGTACATGATGCTGCAAGAAAGAAAAAACACTTTATTATTAAAGAAAAACACCCCAAACTCTCACAGTCAGAGGTTTTTTTTGGAGCCAGAAAATGGACACAAATACAGTGCATCTCCTGGGAGGCCTCTGACACACAGGGCTCAGAGCTGCCCTCAAACCTGAGCTTTGAGCTGCTCCCTCAAAAGGGAACAGGGACACAAGGAACAACAGCAACCTGCTCTGCAAATGCACTGCAAGTAGGGAGAGCCACACCTTAGCAGAAAAAAAACCTGTGTGTCACATAATTTTGGGCTTTTAGCTGAAACAGGGAAAAATAACAGTACCATATCACCTCACAAATATCTGTCTGGGAACAGACAAGGATATAGCACCTTACAGAGCTAGATCCAAGCATTCTGTAATGTTAATTGCAGCAGTTAACCCTTCACATTCCTCCTTGCTGGTTAACATCTCTCAAGGCACCACTTTGAGTAACACACTGTTTGAAGTTGTTGCTGCGCGGCCAAGCTGTGCAGCTGATGTGTAAAATTAGAACTTCCATCAATTTCTACCAAGTCAAGCCAGTTTCCAGAGGATTTGTGGGGAAAGCCTTTGCTGCCCAATGCACACACTAGGTGTCACTCCACAACAGCAGCACAATCCCACCAAAGCTCCAGGAAAGGCAAAGGCAATTCCCTCATAAATATTTTTATTGATTTTTAGGCTGTTAACCCTCAGCACGGGGACTCAGGATTTGTTAATCCTAAGTAACTACCTATTTATCTAATTAGCAGAAAACACAGCAGCCCCTGGCTCCCGCTGACACCACACTAAATATGGAGAGCTTAGCAATCAATTAGTTGTGTTTCCTATGGCTCAGAGTATGAATGTTTCATCACTGGCATTTCTGACTCCCTGCCCTGTGCTGAGGCTCTCGGGCTGTTCTCAGCCAGGCTCAGCTTCCCATGGACTGCACACTCCATCCAGCAGATCCCAGCGAAGAGAATCACTCTGAATCCCCCACAAACAACACTGGCAGGATCCCCTCTGCCCCAGCTGATCCCACACAAACACTGACAGGATCCCCTCTGCCCCTGGCTGACCCCACACAAACACTGACAGGATCCCCTCTGCCCCAGCTGATCCCACACAAACACTGACAGGATCCCCTCTGCCCCAGGGTGATCCCACACAAACACTGACAGGATCTCCCCTGGCTGATCCCACACAAACACTGACAGGATCCCCTCTGCCCCAGGGTGATCCCACACAAACACTGACAGGATCTCCTCTGGCTGATCCCACACAAACACCGACAGGATCTCCCCTGCCCCAGGGTGACCAGGCTGTCGCACAGCTCTCCTCCACTGGGACCCCAAGCAGCCCCTGGTTCAGACACACCCGTGGATTTTTTCTCCTCCTGCCAGCAAGTTCTCCCGGTGCTTTTAAGGAGTGTTAAGGGTGGTTTCTTGCCACCCCTTTCCAAGCCCTGGGAATGCCCAGCCATTCCCTCGACCCAGGTGAGCGAGCACTGGCTGTTTCCCATTCAAGGCCCAGACACAGAAATTTCATCCCTTATTGGAAGCCCCTGCACATCAAGGAGCTGCCCTCACCCTGCCCAGCCCTGCTCAGTGACACGGGGACACCTCCTCTGCCGGGCTGGGCACCGAGCAGCAGCAGCAGGAGGAGGAGGAGGAGGAGGAAAGTTTCTCCTGCCCCCAGCAGTCCTGGCAGATTTATGAGCTCGTGCTCTTTGCCGCGGGCACAGGCCCAGAGCAGACCCTGCTCAGGTCACGAGGAGTAGAAAGCACAACTCGGGTTTCACAGTGAAAATGAGGTCTCCTACAGGGGGGAACGGGGGAGAAGAGGAAAAAGGAGGCAGCAAAGGGAGAATTCGAGATCAAAAAACCCCAGGATTCCATGCCATCATTTTCATGGCCTTCTTTCCCACTATGGGCACACATTAGGCTGAGCAGCATCATTCTTCTTGTCACTGTAAATACCATTCCAACTGCAAACTACTCATTAATGCAAAACCATGAAGCCACATACTTCTCAGGGTCTGGGGGTCTTTCAGAGGGAGTGAGAGCAGTTGAGGACAATTAACCTTTGTTTTAGCTTCAATTCCTAGAGTCCCGTGGAAAATCTGAGAATTTTTTTCCCACCAAAAAAACCCCAAAATATAAACAAAGATGACATTTCTATGATGCAATATTCAGGTAAAAAGTTAGTAGTCAGAGTAACAGAGAAAGAAATAAAGAAAAGAGAAAGAAATAAAGAGAAAGAAATCAATAGATGATGTGTTTAACCTTGAGAGAGAGAGATGGCCAATTATTTACTAATTAACTGTCAAAACAATAATAATTAGAGATGCTAATGCTTTCTGACTAGAGACAAGCAGAGCTCAAGCTAAGAATTTCAGTGTGCATTATAAGAATATCTTTATGTGTCAGGCTTTCATCTGGTCCAGTCATATTTTCTCACATCCAAATACATTTAGGTAATAACACCAGCCAAAGAGGTACCTTAGAAAATTATCTATGCCAGACTATTCTCATTTAAATTAAAGCAGTCCTAATTTGATTATGCCAACATTAACTAGGGAGCATTTCCTCCCCAGACACTGCCAGTGCTCTGATGGCCAGTGCTGGGCAGGTGGGAAGGATATGCTTCTGGAAGTGAAAGGTGTTATACTGAATAAAAAAAAATAAAACCAAATTAGCAAATTAGCATTCCACACACTCAGATCAAACCGATGAGCAGTAGCTGACAACTCCTGTAGTTTTATTTCCCTTAAGCTGCAAGACCCAGCGGTGCAGGCACGACAGATGCCTCCACGTGAGGGGAGCAGAGCCCAGCCTCCTGCCGTGACACACGCAAAACAAAAAATAAACCCAGCACAACTCCACACCACACAGAGGAGGGGGAACATGCTGCTCCTCTGGGCTGCCCTCCACGGAACACGGGAGCAAAGCCCCGGTTCACTCAAACAGAAAAGAAACAACAGAAAGCACGCCTCCTGAAAGCTTTAGCCTAACAGAGCCGACGCAACTGCTGATTGCAGCGGGGCTCCCGAATTCCACCGACACCCCCGGCTCGCTTCCAGCACCAGTCCTACCTCCTGGGGACACAGCTGCTCCTGCATCTGGACTGCATCCCTCAAAACTCAGGTGACTGACACCTGGTTCCACCCACCCCTCACTGCAAAGCTCTAAGCAAGCACAGAATGACAGCGAGATTCACAACACGGAGTCGTTTTCGTGGAGTGGAAAACTTACTTCGAAAAGAAAGAGGATGGAGTCCAGCTCCTCCCTTTGTGATTTATTCCCTGCAAGACACAAAACAACACTGCTTGCCAGAAACACACGATAAAAGACAGCAGAATGAGGCTGTGGCTGCTCAGCTGAAGTCAAAGATACCTCCCAGTTTATTTTTCATCCTAAATAAAGGTTCCAAGTGTGAGCTGTGCCCAGGCTGCAGTGCCCCTCTCTGCTCTGGCCGTGCCCCAGCTGAGCAGAGGGGCCCTGCAAGGTGAGAGGCCAGTGTGCAAGTGCTGGATGAACCCAGACAGGTGATCAGCTGCTGCTCTCCTTTCAGAGAGTGATTTTCCATGCTCGTCTCTCCTGCTACCACGAAATTAAAGTGATTAATGCTAACACTGTACTGCAGGAAACTATTAGTGTAAATACAGATAACTGAGGACCAGGCAGCCACTGGGCAGGCTCTAATGGAATGCTCTGGGGCACAGCTATGGAACACTGACCAACAGCTGCTGGAAAAGCTCCAAAACTTACCTTTTTGTTTCAAGCTGTTTTCCAGTGTTATGAAGTTTTCGTAGAATATAAAATAAATTTGAGAATAATTGTTGTCAAAAAACTGCTTCAGGTCACTTCCATCCACAATATCTGAAAACAGGAACAAACAGAGCAATTACACAAGAGCAGAAAGACAAGAATTTCAGGCATTCTGCAAATTTAGCATTAGAGAATGAAATAAATGCAACACAAAACTATTTCAGTGAGTTCACTGAGTATTCTGTATTAAACTGTGGGTCCATCCTTGCAAGGAATTTCACTGAATTTATAAATTTATGGGCTTTGCTACATTTGCTTTCTGTAAAAAGAAACCCAAAAAACAAAACAAACAAACAAAAAAACCAAAACAAAACCAAATCCAAAACAAAACAAACAAACAAACCAATAAAACCCAACAACCCACAAAAAAACCTAACATGGGGTGAGTCCTAGCTGCATAACCAAATGGCCTCTGTACCATCAAAACAAGCAGTTACTGAGGCATGGCCTCAGTACCACCAAAACTGCTGGAGAGAAACACCAGCAAAGATTTTTGGACGCAAATTCAGTTCCTGCATTCATCTGGCAAGCAGATCAAACCAGAAAACAGCATATTCTCAATTCATTTCTCAGAATAATGGCAACTCGAGCACGCAGCACGTAACATTAAGTGTTAACTTGGGTCTGAAATCTGGAATAAGTTGATTTTCTACAAGGAAAAAAGCCCACTGTTTTCTAAGCCTGACATTTGCCAAACACAGTTAATTTCCTCCCTTTGGTCTTTACTGCAACTGATTTGGTCGAGGAAAGTTGGGAGGTTTTCTGCAGAAGAGGGTGAAGGGCTGAAATTAACATCATGTCTCCTCTTTGAAGCCTCACCTTGCAAGAAACCCACTGCCTACCCAAAATAAAGCTGATTCCAGCAAGAAGGCTCAATAATATCCCACGACTGTGGAAGAAAGAACAACTTGAGCCCTGGACAACTTGATTTTTATTTAAATTAATACCTTTCCAGCAGTAAGGCTCGGCTTGGCCGCTTGTACTATGGAAACAATTAGAGCAGGGAAACTCTTTAACATGATATTTGTTCCCCGCAAACTACTGGTCCCGAATCTGCAAGCTAAAGTGCAATTATTCCTCTCCGTGAATGCGTCCTGTTAAACACAACTCCAGGGGAAAACAAGGCTTTCATTTACAGGGATTTCATACGAGGGGATGAGGTCATTAAAATCTAAACAAAAAGGAAACTTTCCCTCTAAATTGGGAAGGGAGGAGAGAGGAACTGCCTGGCCAAGAAAGCAAATTCTCCTGGCGGCTCAATGCGGGCTCTCGGCGGTGACTCGGGGCTGAGCGCGATGCGAGCTGCGTCCCCCCAGGCACGGCCCGCTCCGACAGAGGGCTCGGACCCGCGGCAGGACAGGGCTCACTCCTGCTTCTGCGGGCCACGGACACCACCAGGGAGCGTTTCCCGCGCCGTTCACCCCGCGGGGCAGCGAGCCAGCACCCGGAGCCTGGCGGAGCGCGGCCACTGAGGCGTGCCCAGGAGCGCCCGAGGAGCCGCGGCGGCCAGCCTGGGGCTGACGGCGGGACCTGGGGTTTATTTTACACCGGCTCGCGGGCACAGGGGCGCCCGGCACCCACCCCGAGGAGAGCAGCGTCCCCGTCCCGCGGGGGCAGGCCCGCAGCTCGGCGGCCACCGGGGAGCAGCGCTCCGCTCCGGAAAGGGCGAGGCGCCCACCGCACTCCTCCTCCGTGAACAGCGCCTGCGGGCTCTCTGGTAACCGCCAGCCCCCCCGACTGCCCGACTAGCAGAGTCAGAGTTTAGGGTAACACGCGGGTACCACCCAGACCACCGAGTCTATCGCCAAACCTACTGCCCTCCCTCATATTAAAAAAAAAAAAAAACCCAGAGGGGACACTAAGCCTGTCCTTAGCACAAGGACTTGCCTGTTATTTTCCCGCTAACTGCCAAACGTTATCACAATCATCACCTGTTAGAAATCACCCCTTAATTCCGTGAACTCCCGAAATCACCTTACGCTATTTTCTAAAAGCTCTCTTAACCCTCAAGTACTTGAAAAATTAAAGGAGATGAAGAGAATTTCGCAGCCACACCCTGGTTAATGATAAACTTTCATGACTAGCCTCACCCCAGAAATAACGTACAATTCTTACTTATCTTCAAAAAAAGGTATGTCAGCACGAAGCAGCCCGTTACCNTGCGTAACCAAATGGCCTCTGTACCATCAAAACAAGCAGTTACTGAGCCATGGCCTCAGTACCACCAAAACTGCTGGAGAGAAACACCAGCAAAGATTTTTGGACGCAAATTCAGTTCCTGCATTCATCTGGCAAGCAGATCAAACCAGAAAACAGCATATTCTCAATTCATTTCTCAGAATAATGGCAACTCGAGCACGCAGCACGTAACATTAAGTGTTAACTTGGGTCTGAAATCTGGAATAAGTTGATTTTCTACAAGGAAAAAAGCCCACTGTTTTCTAAGCCTGACATTTGCCAAACACAGTTAATTTCCTCCCTTTGGTCTTTACTGCAACTGATTTGGTCGAGGAAAGTTGGGAGGTTTTCTGCAGAAGAGGGTGAAGGGCTGAAATTAACTTCATGTCTCCTCTTTGAAGCCTCACCTTGCAAGAAACCCACTGCCTACCCAAAATAAAGCTGATTCCAGCAAGAAGGCTCAATAATATCCCACGACTGTGGAAGAAAGAACAACTTGAGCCCTGGACAACTTGATTTTTATTTAAATTAATACCTTTCCAGCAGTAAGGCTCTGCTTGGCCGCTTGTACTATGGAAACAATTAGAGCAGGGAAACTCTTTAACATGATATTTGTTCCCCGCAAACTACTGGTCCCGAATCTGCAAGCTAAAGTGCAATTATTCCTCTCCGTGAATGCGTCCTGTTAAACACAACTCCAGGGGAAAACAAGGCTTTCATTTACAGGGATTTCATACGAGGGGATGAGGTCATTAAAATCTAAACAAAAAGGAAACTTTCCCTCTAAATTGGGAAGGGAGGAGAGAGGAACTGCCTGGCCAAGAAAGCAAATTCTCCTGGCGGCTCAATGCGGGCTCTCGGCGGTGACTCGGGGCTGAGCGCGATGCGAGCTGCGTCCCCCCAGGCACGGCCCGCTCCGACAGAGGGCTCGGACCCGCGGCAGGACAGGGCTCACTCCTGCTTCTGCGGGCCACGGACACCACCAGGGAGCGTTTCCCGCGCCGTTCACCCCGCGGGGCAGCGAGCCAGCACCCGGAGCCTGGCGGAGCGCGGCCACTGAGGCGTGCCCAGGAGCGCCCGAGGAGCCGCGGCGGCCAGCCTGGGGCTGACGGCGGGACCTGGGGTTTATTTTACACCGGCTCGCGGGCACAGGGGCGCCCGGCACCCACCCCGAGGAGAGCAGCGTCCGCAGCTCGGCGGCCACCGGGGAGCAGCGCTCCGCTCCGGAAAGGGCGAGGCGCCCACCGCACCNAAAAAAAAACCCAGAGGGGACACTAAGCCTGTCCTTAGCACAAGGACTTGCCTGTTATTTTCCCGCTAACTGCCAAACGTTATCACAATCATCACCTGTTAGAAATCACCCCTTAATTCCGTGAACTCCCGAAATCACCTTACGCTATTTTCTAAAAGCTCTCTTAACCCTCAAGTACTTGAAAAATTAAAGGAGATGAAGAGAATTTCGCAGCCACACCCTGGTTAATGATAAACTTTCATGACTAGCCTCACCCCAGAAATAACGTACAATTCTTACTTATCTTCAAAAAAAGGTATGTCAGCACGAAGCAGCCCGTTACCAAAACACCCCTCCGACAGGAGCAACTTCCAAAATACTGTTAACACCTCCAGCTGCACAGGAGCTCTGTGGAACAGCCCCAGCCCTGAACGCAGCAGGAAGCCTGCACACATCCCCTCCTGCCTGTGTGTAAATGAAAGTTTCCACCCAGCCCGTGCTGCTCCTGCAGCCCTGCAGAACCCAAACCCCGGCACCCTCCTCTGCTGTCCCTCCTCCGGCCAAGCCACCTCCACGGAAAGCATGGGCTTTCCCAGCAGGCACCTTTTAAAGGCAACAATTACAGATCGCACTTGGTAACATCACAGATTTCACGCATATATTTAGTCTTAACTCGGTGTGTCTCCCACGTACCTGCCCACTGCTCAACAGAGAAAAGACTGAAAGCCCTGGACAAAGCAGCATCCCACATCTGTTAGCATCTGTTAGCAGCAGCCCTCCTGACTCCTGAGTCTTTCAATTGTGCCCGAGGAGAAAATACTGTTGAAAGAAATGTTTCAATACAAAAAGACTATTTTTACCCGAGAAGAGCCACAGAAAAAATCCCTAAGGCACAGTGATCCACTTTTGTGCTACAGAAGTCCCACAGAAACCACTCTGGGAAAGAGTAGAGGGTTCATTTATGGTCAGGCGGGGGGAAGAGCCAAATGTGTACATCTCCACCACTCCCTGTCAGGCTGTTACCTTTTTATTTAAAAAAAAAAAAAAAAAAAAAAAAAAACCC